>VWZI01016536.1:27916-55587 GCA_013396835.1 Psilopogon haemacephalus
AAAACCAGAAAACTTAGGATCTTAAATTTAGAAACAATCACAACTTCCGATGTGATAAGACTGCTGTCTGTACTGAGATGTACCTATACATACAGACTTCGGAATACATTTACCCCCATTTTCTGTACTTATTTTCCCTATTTTTTCCCGACTAAGAACATAACTGAAAGCTTGGCTCCCAAAGAAATGTCTTTCCCAGAACACCTCTAAAAGCCCTGTATGGAGACTGTAAGTTTACCTTACCAGCAGTCAAGAATATTAGCTGGATGTGACTAACAGATGAGCTTAAAAGGGCTAACTCAGACACGGTGTATCTCAATTAAGGAGGTACCTAACTTGAAAGTTACCTGAAGATAATAAAATCCTAAAGGAAAGAACCACTGTGTACCAGGCCTTGTTTCTTAAATGCTTTCTCCAAAGCACATATGGAAGTGATTACTGAGTGAGAGAAAGGAACTTTCTGTTTAACACAGCCCTTCTCATTTAGTACAGCTTAAAGACACCAGAAAACCTGCTATCCTGCCCTAAAAACTGTTTATGAATTAAAAAAAATTTATTTTCCGAATCATATTTCCAATTTCCTATTTCCACATCAGCATTTTTCTGGGAAAAAAAAAACTAAAACCAGACAATCTGAGAAACTGCTAGGAAGGGAAGGAGGAAGAGCAACAGGTAATGCAAACTAATTGCTCTCTAGCTTAGCATGGTCTTTGCCAGAGAAAAAAGACAGAATACAAAGATAAGGGATAACATTACATAAATTTCTAAAACTAAGCAACTCAGATGTCCAGGTAGTTTAATAATAAGTTTTCAGTAGTTCATGCCTTTCCTTTCCACCCACCCCAGCGCACAGGCAAAGTTAAAAACGCCCACAAACATTTCTAGGTGCTTAAGGCAACTGCCATGGGATAGTTCATGTCCGCACGATTAAAGCTTCACAATACAAAACCCTCAAGCCAACAGCATGTCAGATGTGGTCCCTGATGTTCCCACTCCTGCCCTCACCATACAAATCACCCCTACAAGCTATTTGGAAGAATGCCATCTGATGCCAGCACTCTGCCATAGGCCTACAAAGCAATCCTGGTTTTGCCAATAGGAACATTCCCATATGTTTTAATTAACTCCTGTAGTGCACTGTACCAACACAGCATTTGAAAAAAAAAAAAAAAAAAGGAAAAAGGGTAAGAATTGATGTAGTGAGAATATTCATTTAGGCAATTCCATAGGAATTCTCCTATTCATGGCCTTTAAGTTAACCAAGATCACCATCTTGAATCTTCACAGCCTGCCCATTCTAAATGCCACCCTGCTCTCATCTTTAAGAGTTCATGTTTGAGACTGCTTAAATGAGTCACAGAAAAGACTTCTCCCATGGCTGGAAGCTAAGCAGTCATTCAAGCATGATTTCCTAGATGCACAAAAGTATTCCAAGCTCTGCAAACTCATTTTCAACTCTGTATGTCTTCATCATTTAGGAGATATTACTGGATCTCAGCCATGAACTTTGGCACTGCATCTGAAGATCACACGCTTGTATTTTTCATGCTGCTTACAATATAATCCACACTGTTAAGACTTTTAACTTAAAACTGTATTATTAAATACCACAACACATGTTTTTCTGGACTTTAAAACAACAGTGGAGATAACCACAATCTAAGGGTGAAAAGCACACACTGGCTGCCTTATGGAGAAGACACTCAAGTAACATGAGTAACATGGCTTTGGGCACAGCCTTCAAAAAGCTTCATACATCAGACAGTAATTTCATACCCACTGCTTTCTAGGCTTTGAATTCAACCTGAAGCATATAGTCACCTGAGATGATATTAAACATCCTTGGATTCAGGATAGCAGGACAAATCAGTCGGAGAAAAACAAAGCCACTGAAATGGGAAGAAAATTGCAATTTGTTCAATAAAGTTAGAGAATTAATGCAAAATTGTGCAGTCTTCATGGATTTAAGTTAGAATGGAATCTGAGACAGACACCAACCAACCAGCTGTCCTCTGAATCTGCTTACAAATTATGAGTATCATGCTATGACTTCAGGCCTGTTCTTTCAGCTTTTATCAGCTGATTTCCCAGGTGAGCTGAAACATTGAAACCATGTGGAAAGAACTTAACTGTAAAATCATGCTGAAGCCAAGCTGAGATGGACCACTGCAGTTCTGGAGAAAAGGAGCCTCTGATCCCTGACTTCCCAAAGGTTTTCCATTGTCTGCTGCAAGGCATCCATCCCACAGCCACCTGCTCCCCCAGGCCAAGGTAAGGAGGAGCACAGGAGAGAGGGAACCTCCTTCTTGGCTACAATACAGCCTTAGGCTATCTTAAGGTGATCCATACCTTAGGGACAGTACACTAGAGCAGAAAAATAATAACATATCTCTTTGCTTTCCTCCACAAAATAACCTAGAAAGCTAGGGAAAAAGCACCCTTTTTGACTGCAGAACTAGAAGCAGAAGAGCCTTCAGTAATACAGAAAACTATTTACTTTCTGTTCATAGCAGAAATGAAAAACATACACCTCAGGTAGTGCTTTGAGAGAGGTTTTTCTTTCCAGCATGAAAAAGGAAATTGATGATTTATATGAGTTGGCAAAACTTGAAAAGCTATTAAGTAAAGCTACACTGACCTCAACACTGCATTACCTTATTCTGGCCAGGCTCTAAGAACATGATTAAGAATCTAGCAAGTTTATAATCCTTAATTAAGACATAAAGCCTTAGCATCACATTTCTTAAATACCACTGTAACTTTTGTAAGCACTATGCAGTTCCATCACTGAAAGATCACAGAATCATTGAGGTTGGAAAAGACCCCTGAGATCGAGTCCAACCTATGACCCAACAGCACAACATCAGCTAAACCATGCCACGTGTCACATCCAATCTTTTCTTAAAGACCCCCAGGGATGGTAACTCCACTACCGCCCTGGGCAGACCATACCCTTGCCATGAGGAAGGAAGTCCTTCCTAAAATCCAATCTAAACCTCTCCTTGCATAGCTTCAGACAATGCCCTCTTCTCCCAGGCAACTAGTGACAGGACAAGAGCCTGACTCCCACCTGACTACGACTTCCTTTTAGGTAGTTGTAGGGAGTGACAAGGTCCCCTCTAAGTATCCTCTCCAGATACACACTGAAGTGTGTCTTTAACAAAGCTGGAAAAGGTTCTTTTCAGAACTAAATGCCAAGTAGCTTACCTAACAACTCTGGTTCTCATGGTGGTATTAGCTGGCCACTTGTTTTGAACAGACTTCTGTAGGCACCCATAAATATACCTCAGTGTCCTGCAAAAATAATACCAAATTACTCATTCCATTAGCCTTAAAGAATTAAGAAAGCTGGTACAGACAACCTCCTACTTGATGTGCAGCTATTAGTTAATTTTATAAATTAAATTAACTTTAACTAAGGGTTAGTTTATAATAAATAGAACCAACTTTCAAATAAAAGTTGAATAATGAATTCATGTTAACAAGTAAGTTTATAAATGGCAAGGAAATGTCTTCATTAATACACAATTGTGTGTGCAATTGATTATTCATGTGTGTTATATTTTTTATAACTGTCTGTTTCCTGTTTCTTAAGTAGTATTTATTTTTTAAAAAAGGTTTAATTTTTTTCTTTTTAACCAAAACCACCTGTTCTTTCTACAAATGAGTTAGATGTTTACAAGTTAATCAACAACAGCAGTAGCCCTTTGCTGTAAAAAAAAGTCAAGGGAAAGTTGTTGTTTATTTCACAATATATTGGAAGTTCCATAATATATAAAAGAGTGTAGCTTTTAATGCTAACCTTGCCAGCACAGACACAAAGAAAACATTTTTGTGCTACTCAGAATTGAGGCTTTTATGTATTTTAAAAGCTACTGACCCAGAGAAAGATGACTACTAGTACATTCCACTTTGGGACAGAATTTGCAAACAATGTAAAGATATATAATTGTCTGCTAATTACTACTGTCTTCTCATATTTCCACCAAAAGGTAAATTTAGTACTTATACTGCTATTCTTTGCCTGAGCCCTAGTAGCTTTTCCTTCAAAGAAAAGCAGGTGTGCTGGCCAGAGGCTTTTGCAAAAAAAAAAACAACAAAAAAACCCACCAGTTTTAATTTCTGAAAGTGTTTTTTTTTAACCCTGTGGCCAGCCCTAAACACAGTAGCAAAATTAAAACCAATAAGAATATCATTTTAAGGTGCAATGTAATTCACACGAGTAAGAAATTTCAAAGACAAATCTGAACCGAAAACTGCAACTTACGGAGGCAGTATCTCTGCAGCCATGAATATTTTCTCCACCAGTTCTGAGAGTATGCTGAGTAGATGTGCCAAATTAGTGTTTACATCTTCATTTTTTTCTAACTTTGAGGGATTTAGCTAGAATAAAAGAGAAAAAGGTTGCCTTTCTTCTTCTATCTAGAACTCCATACAGTTTCATAATATTATGCACTGAATATTGCTTCAAAGCAAATTAAATATTTTGCTGCTGTATGACTCCCTTACAGAAATCACAAGTGTATTTCAATGGCTTATCATGAAAGATAATGAAGCAACGGTTTTAAGTTCCCATATACTAAGCTTTTAACAGTTCAGGCATTCTTCACTATCCATCTGAATGACCTCTTGGTCTCTCCCAATCCAAATTTCTGAGAACTCCCACCCTTTGAACAATTACATTAAACACACAAGTTAGAAGAGGTAATTTTAAAACAGTTTTAGGATCAATAACAATCATTTACTATCAGGAAGGTTTAAATTAAAACTAAAATTCAGACACTGACTTCCATTGTATCTTGATACAAATGGGAATTAAAAAGATTTAAAAGTTTTGAAAATTGTTCAAAGAGACTTAGTGAAAAAAAAAACGCACAACTATTAATGAATTCAGTCTGTATTTCTCATGTAAACAAGCTTTAGTTCTGAGAAACTCATGTGTCTGAAACTGGTATTTAATGTAAACATAAATCATAACAACCAGTTGATCATTGTGTCCACAAGCCAAAGTATTAATATCATAGTTCAAAGTATTACCTCACAGGACTGCTTGCTCTCCATTATCTTTAATATTGAGTCTTTCAGTGCATGGTGAACAAAACTTGTTGCTGTGGCTTTCATATACTGCTCCATAAGTGTACTTGCTAGAGTGGTGGCACGAAACAAGGTAGTAGCTTCATCTGGAGGACAATTTAAAAAAAAAAAAAAAAAAAAAAAAAACAACAAAGGATGCTTNGTGTTAAAAAAAAAAAAAAAAAAAAAAAGACAGCAAAGTGAAAACTTGAGAAAAAAAAGACAACACAAAGTTGTTTATATGACATTAAAGCTCAAGCAAGAGGAAACAGAAGGGGCCAGATTCTTTCCCTCCCCACCAGCCCAGAGTTCCAGTAAACTGCATTTCTTTTAGTGCAGTACCTTCCATACTTATCTCCCTGTCATTTAGTGTTCGTAACAACAAGGACTCAAGCTTTTCATGAAGAAAAATCTTCAGTAAAATGCCAGCCAAAAGTGTTCTATCCTGTCCACAAACATGTGATAAGGCATAGACTACATGAAGTTCTTTCTGGAGTATGAGCTGAAAGAAAAAACAATTTTAAAACACTCAAAAGCTTCTCCTAACACACAACAGCTTTAGGAAAACTGATATACATCTGTAGAGATATACAGAAATCACTATAAATATTATTTAATGTCAACCACTGTATTGAGATTTGCCTCAACCAACAAAATTAGTTTTGCAAGGGAAATTAAACAACTTTATACCTCTTTAAACTCACTGTACTCCTCTTCTGGCATGATCTTCTCCATAGAGTATCGTGCTCGAACACGCAGAGACCCTGGCTCAATACCCTTTAGTGGCACATGGGAACTGAGTTGAAACCACTCATCTGTGGCATGTCCTTTCTGTAATCGGCTTAATTGGCAACGCATGAACACTTCAGGGGAAAAAAAAAACATTGTTCAGTAAGTCATCTCCAGATAAACACTGATACTACTGAATAAAAAAACAAGCTTCAACAGCTCAATTTTCAGCACACCATCTTCATTCAGCAAAATATTAATAGGAACAATCAAGGGTTTTTGCTGTCGATATATTGACAGACTCTCCTCAATGGTTTAAAAGACACCTGTAAACCGAAGAAGAAATACAAAGCATTCTGTGAAGATTAATATATACATAAAAAAAATGTTGCATGGATACTGACACACTCACATAGTGAGAAAGAATGAGCTACTCTGTAAATCTGGGTAGCATTCAGAAAACAAAAATAGATAAAGTATTCAGAATTCACTCTTCTTATTCCAAACTTGGGCTGGTACCACCATCAGGTCTGCTCCTTGACCTTTTTGCTACTTACTTTTTATTACTATAGCGTTACTGTGGCTTTCTCAAACACTGCCACATTTATTTCTTCCATATTAACTCCCAGGTTAAAGGCTGTAACATCTTATGTAGATTATGTTTAAAAGTGTTCTCAAGCACAACTTGCTGCCTAAATAGCTATGACAGTTAACTCCAAATGGCCAAATCATTAGTTCACCTTTCAGTGATGGTACTTTGAAATTGCCAAGCAGTGACCTGAACTGCAGAAGTTATTTGGAGTAAGTAAACTGATAAAAGCTAATGCATTCAAGCAGTCTCAAGTTTTGGGCTGCCCAACTCAAAAGAGACAGGGATCTGCTGGGGAGCTATAAAGATGATTCTGAGACTGGAATCTCTCTCCTATGAAGAAAGACAGAGACCTGGGGCTGTTAATTCTTGAGAAGATAAGGCTGAAAGATGATCTTATCAATGTCTGTAAGTATCTGAGGCGTGGGTGTCAAGGTGAAGCTGCCAGGCTCTTTTTGGAGGGTGCTGAGTGACAGGACGAGGAACAAGGGATATAACCTGGAACACAGGAAGTTCCACCTCAACACAAGGGCACACCTTTCTGGTGAGGGTGACAGAGCACTGGAACAGGCTGCCCAGAGAGGTCATGGAACATCCTCCTCTGGAGACTTTCAAAACCCATCTGGATGCCTTCCTGCATGACTTGCCCTAGGTGATCATGCTTTGGCAGGGGTCTTGGACAGATTTCTGGAGGCCCTTTCTAACACCTAAATTTTGTGATTCTGTGATTACCTGCTACTATGTCATTAGAGCAGATGATCAACTGACTTGATGCAACAAGACCTTTTCCCATTTATCAGCTTACACTGAATTATTAGGCTACTTTCAGTAACAGACTATTATTGGCTGAAAAAAAAAATCAGGATATTTACACTGATCTATCACATTTTAAAAGAGAAATCAAGGCAAATAATAGTTGATTTCTCCAGATAAAGTTTCCTTGATAATGATCCTGATAAAAAAAAAATTACACAATTAACAGTCATTAAAAGTTTCTTAATAGTTTATTATTATAATTAAGCTTTGGGCATATTTAGCAGCAAGAGTGCATTTTGATTGTTAGGAAGTCTAACCTGAGAATCAAAACAAAATGGTTTAAGCTTAGGTTTGTCCCAGTCTTCAGACTGGAAATGAACCCGAATTTGCTATGAAACCTTTCTCTAACCCTGCCAGAACAAAACACAGCCATCAAAACAGCCCTAAAAAAAATCCAATTATTGATTCAGAGTAAGACCTATTTGAAACCTTTAGAGGAAATTGCTCAAAACATGGACATGTTAAATCCTGCCTTTCACAGCCATGAGTCACTGCCACCTCAGCACAGCCCATCTTTCTATAAATGCATTTATAAGTTTCAAAAAACAAGCTTTGGCACTACTGCAAATAGTAACTGGGTCTGAAAGGAAAGCCTAATACCAAACTAGCATCATGGACTTTCCTGTATGAGGTGAACACTTCCACTATAAAAACATTTGGTTTTCAACATGAACTGCAAATTAATCAACTATCACAGTGGAACACTAAACCAGAACTTCCACTCCAGTTCAGCTGAGTGTGCTGTTGTCCCTGGGGATTTACTGATTCAGCAGTCTAGTCCTATCTGACCATCTCAGTTTGCAGTAGCAGAAGTCTCCCAATACATTCAAGAGATTACTTTCTTTTTTCTCCAATCTATATTACATGTATCTACAGATTCACTGGGTTAGAATGGACCCTCAAAAGTTATCTTATCCAAGCTCCTCTCCAACTAGATCAGGCTGCCCAGGGCCACACCTAGTCTGATCTTGAATATGTCAACGAACAGGGCCTCAACCACATCCCTGGACAGCCTGTTCCAGTATTTTGCCACTCTAAAGAACTTCTTCCCTATGTCCAACCTACACTTGCCCTGCTCCAGTTTCAAACCACTGTCCCTCAACCTATCACTATAAGCCCTTCTAAACAGGCCCTCCTCAGCCTTCCTGTAGGTCCCCTTCAGGTATTGAAATGTAGCTTTAAGGTCTCCCCAAAGCCCTGTCCTCTCCAGGCTAAACAGCCCCAATTCTTTCAGCATGTCTTCATAGGAGAGGTGCTGCAGCCCTCTTCTTATCATGTTGGTGTCCCTTCTGTAGGCCACCAAGGACACATTGGATATGCAGTTGGACACATAACCTAAGCTTCGGTGTAGATAAATAATGAGATTTCCAGATCAAATGAATAAGAGAACAATATAAGAACATGATCAAAAGTGCAAGCAGTCTTTTTGTCTGTTAGAAGCAAAGAATCCTTTTCCCTCCTACTATGCAGAAAGTTTCCTAGACAGAGAAAGGAGAAAGAGGTCTGAAATTTTATCAGGTTCTGCAAGTAAATTCAAAATGGGTAGTGACTCCTCTGTTTTGGCCAAAGTTTTCCTACAAATCTCAAAAAAAAGAAAACAAAACCCAAGAAAATCAAGAAATTACCACTGAAACATACATAACAGGCTTGTAACACAATATACGTAAAATGAACAAAAACTCCTGTGACAGACCACAAATACTCTGACATAATTTGGACCAGGTATCTCTGAACACAATGGAAAAGAAAGTAGAAAACTGGAACAAATTTGAACAGGGTGGAGAAGGTGTCCTGACAGGCAGGCATCAAAGAGAAGGTAGGTGGCTGAAGCTGCTCCAGAACAAGTATGGCGCAAAATAAGATGCCTTCAATAAAAGAATAAACAAACAAAAAACCTGCCCTAAAACATTGTGTAGGAAGAAAACTAAACTGATTTTTAAAAGTAAAATTCTATTTCTTCTTCACAGAATTAATGTTCTTCAAACCCCTTTTTCTTTAAAAAAAAAACAACAAAAACCCCAAAAAGCTAGAAAGCTGGTAGATCTTACCAGCTTGATGGTAATTTGCTGGAATAGGAACAAAAACAGAGTTGAAGAAGTAGCTGTCTGAGTTATATGAGGAAAACAAGTTCTCAGCAACTTTTGTCAAAGGCAGAAGAAAATATATATCCTGAGGTAACTTCAGGCTTAAATCCAAGTGTAGTACAAGGAAAGTACACAAGTGAAGTCAAATTGAAGGAAAGCAGGGAAAGTTTTATTCAGAGATCACCAAGATCTGGAATAAAACTTAATTTCTTTTTAATGATGAAAGTACTACACCTTTCTTCTCTTTCTCACTGGATTCAACAAAAATATCTGAAAATAAATGCCATCCACTCAAACCCAAAACTCTGTGGCACTTAGCACTCTATGGAGCAGACCAATATTGACAGCTTCTCTTGATGCTTGGTATGCACGCTCATTGTGTAACACAATGCCTACTCCAGAGCAGAGCTTGGGAAGCTCATCACACACAGTGAACTGAATTTCTGTGCATTTCACTATTAAAAAGTCTCAAGGGTAAAAACATTAATGGAAAGTGACTACCAGACATCCAAAACATACAAAGTATGGTGAGCATAAAAACACGCTTCTGGCAATGTTTGACAAGAGTAATGAATACCACACAAAGTATCCATTGCTGCAGTATATGTATATATGCATCTTTTACAGAAAAATACTTACAGATATCTGGATCCTTACTTTTCTTTGTTTTATTACTAAGACTTATCTCAAATCTATTAATATCAGATGAAAGATCACTAGGAGAAAAGACAGAAAGCCTCAATTAATACTATACTTGGTTTGGCATTTAAACTTATTCTAAGGCCACATCAATCCAGAGTTATCATAATATGTCCAAAGACATATTAACAAAGATAACTAGGTAGCTACAGAAAACTCAGCCCATGCCGAATATGGCTGGAAGATTGCTACTGTACAAATACACAAAGTATTTTTCAAAAGCACATGCAAAACAATAGATTATCAGGAATCTTAAATACAATGAAACTCACAAATGAAATCCAGTAACCAAAAAAATAAACAACCCAAAAAAAACACCAAACAAACAAAAGAGTAGTTTAAGACTTACTCAAAGACAAATTCTTCTGACCAAACAGGGTTCTGCCCTTCCCTGATGTGTGTTTTTGCTACCTGAACACTGTTCAGGTAAATGTTACAATACGGATTAGTAAAATGCTTTACTGGGAGAGTATGAGCTTCTTCTACATGCAAAATAAGACTGCTGACCTGGAGAAAAAAAGGGACACAAAATTTAGGTTTTGTTGCTAAACCACAAACATATGAAGGAACTATTTTTTTATCTTCCGTGTTAATACATGAAAAATGAACAGCAACTAAAATTTCCTAATAAAGGCATGGGAACAAAAGTAATGGAATCAGGATTCCAATACTGGTGATATTGGTGTCACCAATATCAACACAATGACTACTTATTATTCCTGAAAATTAATCTCCAGACCCATATTTTTAAGACATCTTTAAAAATTATTTTCAAGGCAATAGTATCTGCAAATACTAGTTTTTCTGGTCACAGAATATTTTATTGAAATCAAAGACTGGCATCTTAAGTAAGAGTCAAGGAAAATTTCAAAAGAAATGGCATATTTGGCGCTTGCCCAACAAATGACTGAAAATTCTCTTGTGCAATAATAGAATTTAATAATTCTATCCCTTTATGTAGATGAGCATTTTCTCCTTTCTATTAAATAATTATTGAACATTGTTACTCTTTTTGCTTTGCTTTTTACAGCTTGAAGCCCCTGATATCATTTGCTCATTTATTCAGAAGTATTCCAATAACTTTAGTGTTAACTAGTGGTACTAGCAACCAGTGACAGAACGAGGCAGGGGACAGCCTCAACGGCACCACAGGATGTTTAGGCTGGATGTTAGGAAGAAGTTCTTTGCAGAGTGATTGGCCATTGGGATGGGGTGCCCAGGGAGGTGGTTAAACATTTCCACCATCCCTGGAAGTGTTTAAAAAGAGACTGGATGTGGCACTTACTGCCATGATTTAATTGCTTAAATAGGCTGGACTTGATGATCTCCTTGGTCTTTTCCAGCCTGGTTAATTCTGTGGTTGGTAGTTGACTGGATATCAATCAGCAGTGTGCCCAGGTGGCCAAAGAAACCAATGGCATCCTGACTTGTATTAGAAACAACATGGCCAGGAACAGTGAGGTGATCATCTCCTGCACTCAGCACTGGTGAGGCCACACCTGAAGTGCTGGGTTCAGTTCTGGGCCTCACGCTACAAGAGGGACACAGAGGTGTTAGATCATGTCCAGAGAAGGGCAGCAAGGCTGTTGAAGGGCCTGGAGCACCTGGCCTACAAAGAGCATCTGAGGGAGCTGGTGGTGTTCAGTCTGGAGAAGAGGAGGCTGAAGGGACACCTCACTACTCTCTATAGCTACCTGAAGGGAGGCTGGAGCATGGAAGGGGCAGCCTCTTCTTGGTACCAAGTGGCAGGACTAGAGGAAATGTTTCCAGGCTGCACCAGAAGAGGTTCAGGCTGGGTATTGGGAGATATTTTTTCAGAGAGGGTTATCAAACATCGAAATGGCCTGCCCAGGGCACTGGTAGAGTCTCTGTCCCTAGGGGTGTTTAAGCAGCCTGTGGATCAGGAGCTTAGACACATGGTTTAGTGCTGGGTCAAGGGTTGGACTGGATGATCTCAGAGGTCTCTTCCAACTAGATATATTTCTGTGATTCTGTGAACTACAAAATAGCTCTGTGTCCTGAAAAAGATCCTATTCTATTCCTGTTTCCACTGTCTGTTAAAAAAATACATGAAAGATTCCTAACATTTAGAAATATCAGGGGTGCTTGAAATACTTCCCTGTTACTCTCCAACTATTAGACACTTAGCTATTTAATTCTACCTATTTTCTGCACTTTAAACAGGCCGACAGAAACTATGCCACAAGCATAGTTCAGCATGTATTTGTATTGAAAGTCAATAACATTATTTAAATGAGTAGTCTGTTTGCATGTCACAAGTCTGTCAAGTTTCTCATATGTGGTAGACTTTAGAAGTTAAGATTATACATACACTGACTTCTTCACCCTTTGAGTCAAATGTAGCTAGAAAATAATACCTAGCAAAGCACATTTAGATTGCTTGAGGCCATCCAGGGTTTCATACAGGTAAATATTACAACAAAATTTAAGTCATTCTGGTTCATTTCATGAGGTTATTTTCATTTCTGATGTTACACAGTAAGAACATGCAGAATTTACTACTTCTGAAAGGAAAACTGTGAGATTTATTATGATTTTGCAGAAAGGAGACAGTATTCCTTCCCCATCCAGCACCAACCCCATAGTATCAGCTTCACCTGACGCAGACGCTTGTTTGATGTTCCTGGACTGGTTTTTCTTAAACTGCAAAACATCTGCAGGGCTTTCATCCAGTCCTAAGAGAGAAGTATACAGAACAATAATAAAATAAAGTCAGATACAGCTTTTCGCAATGGAAAAGACACATCTAAAAAGATGTATCTGAAGTTTTCCCTCTAGACTGGCAAAACCTAAGTTTTCTGTAACTGCAGCTTGGAAAGTTAAAGCAAAATTGTTATCTTTACTGAGAAAAGTGTAACAAAGGATTTGCAAATCTCTTTCAGAAATATCAAGCCTTACTAATGGATATACAGTGTGACCTTTACCAATTTTCCAGTCTAGTAATATTCCATGAAATTACAATTTTTATATAAAATGAAGCAAAATTTGCTTGATTCTGGGAAAGTTACAGCTAACAAGCCAAACTGTTCTAATTTTTTCTGTAGTACTATTACGCGGCAGTCATAATACTGTGTATACATCAAGCAAAAACAGTATTAACAGAAAAACACAGAGCACGTACCCAACATTTCCCACTTTGCTCACAAATGTGTAAAACAGTGTGGACGGATGGGTGCCGAAGTAAACTGGTTGTTTAATACCACACTGAGTATAGAAACTTTGTGTGTAATTTGATTTTAAACAAATAAACTGCTAAGAGGCACTGACAACTCACCAGACCACCTGCGAAAAAGTCACTGCAGCGTGAGAAAGTTGCTAACAGAGGAGCTTGGCAGGAGGCCATAGGAAGGTGGAAGATAAGCTATAGCCTCCTCTTCTAATTTTGGTGCCCCAGACATTGAGTTTTGTGTAGCTCTTGCAAAGCACAACCAACGACCAACAAATTTCTTACATCTGCATCTCAAAGATTTGCCATCTTTGAGAAAAGTACAGTTTACAAATGCCACTTAAAAAACCCAAAACAGTACTTCAATCTCAGTCTTCACAGTACCTTCCATAATTATAAAATACAGGCAGATGTAATTCTGCTACACTCAGCTACACCACCTTATGAGTTAGGATTCAGCTTTCAAAACTTTCTACAGAAGGAAAAGCTTTCACCTATGCTAAGTCACAGTAGCTTGTTTCTTTTGTCTTGGGAGTAGCAATCGAAGAAACAAATGCGTCCTTAAATACTCTAACAGAAGTATTTCCTGGATGCATAGTACACCTCATACTCACTCATAGCAGGAAAAC
Source organism: Psilopogon haemacephalus (assembly GCA_013396835.1). Taxonomy (NCBI): domain Eukaryota; kingdom Metazoa; phylum Chordata; class Aves; order Piciformes; family Megalaimidae; genus Psilopogon; species Psilopogon haemacephalus. The sequence goes on from VWZI01016536.1 coordinate 41,723, forward strand.
CTTTTCCTTTAAACGATAAAGCTTAGAGCAGTGAGAATGAACAATGTGCTACAGTAAGTACGGTGACACCAGTGTGTAAGACTACATTTTAAGTTTGCTTTTGTTTTGTACAAAACATGAAAAGTCATGTCATAAAGCAGCCCATAGCATGGTGCTGTTTTGATATTTATTTACCACATTATAGGACAGCCTTAATATACAAATAAAACTATCCTATTAAATGTTACAGAGTAAGAAAGCTAAACTTTCTCAAAAGAGATTTCTCTTTAAGCTTTTCTCAGCCAAAGCCATTTTGTTAAAAAAAAAAAAAAACCCACAAAAAAACACCACTCTGTATTCTTTATAAATGCAGTGAACAGCCTGTTAAGCAGATCAAGATCAAAAGTAGATTATACCAAATGTTCAGGGAATAAGACAGGATATTCTGTCTACTACACACTTGATTCTTTTAATTTCTAGAACACAAGCCACTGCAGATGTGACAAAAATGAATGTACAGTTAAAAAGCAAAGAAATTAATGTATATATTCTCAATTATGCTACAGCATATGATTTCTCAAAGATAGTACTCTGAGTTGTGTGACAAAAGCCACTGCATCGTTCTGCTGTGATCTCGCAACTGTCATAACTTTGTATTAATCTTACAGGAAAATTAATAGAAATTGTGCCTTCCTTCACAGCACAAGAAGAATATTAAATTTATACAGCTTTCATGCTCTGGTGAATATCAGTCTATTACGAGTGCTCTAAACAGTTTAATTCTACTCAAATAAAACCAAATGTTTCACTTCTGATTCAACAATTGGATTTCAGAAATATGGACTTTCAGAGCTGCACACTTAGTAAGGACACTGTTTCTTCTTAGACATTTTCCCCTGCTGGTGAGTGAAATGTCAGAGAATTAGGCTCTTATCCTACAATTCTTAATCAGCAAACATAATTGCTGCAGAGCTGCTAACTAAAGGATGCCTACTAGAACCAGCATAACTTAATCTTTATGCACAATCAGGTCTCAAGACTAAGAATAAGCACCAACTATTGGACAGGGCAATTAACTGCACAAGGTGGCTTAAATATATATTGGTCACTGGGTACACATGTGATTGGAACAGGGCAGGGACTGTGAAGGAAAACTCCCACTTTATGCTTTGCTTTATAACATGAAAAAGTCATAGTGATTAAATTATTCTTCTGAATTGAACTGTACAAAGGAAAAAAAAAAAAAACAAACACCAAAACTCACAAAAACAAAACATCTCCAGAAACATGTAATAGAAAAAAATGGAATCTCAGTCCATGTGACCTGACTGGAACTTGTCCAAAGTAGAACCTTCAAGTCCTTGCATTCTCAGCACTCACTGTTGCCCTTAAAGATCCACTGCTACTCCATTATAACACCTTCTAATACAGCTATAGACACTGAACTATTTGTGATACACTTGCTTCCTGTTCAGAAGGGCAATATTATTAAACATCATAAGACAAAACATTACTTCTTAAATTCTATTTACCAAAAAAAGTTCTCACCTGTGCTTGCTCTGGAGTTTCGCCTGCAAAGTAAAAGATGTAATGCTCTTCACTAAAGTGCTGAACTACTATCTGAAAACAGTTTGGCCTTAAAAACAAACAAAGAAATTAATTACTAAAATTTGTAGTATTAACTGACACCATTTATTAATCTGTGCCAAAACAAAGCTTACACTGAATTAATAACTTTACACTGTAATGTACTTAGTGTCTGTAAGAACTATCAAACATTGCATCAATTTCTGTTTGTATACCTTTAGATCATCACATATGGAAAGAGGAAGAAGTCCAAGTAGAAAATCTCTCAGGTCCTTCAAAAATGCAGTTTGCTTTGAATGTGTTATGTCACTTCTAGCAAACTACACTTCTGCACAGATTTTGTTTCATAATACTAAGGACCTTTCAGAATGGTCTGTACTTAACAGGCATATACGCTGACTTATAGCTGTTTTTTGGCTTTGGCTATCTGGTAATGCAAAAGACTTGTCAGTAAGAACCATTTCTAGACACTTTAAAAGCAGCAGGGTTCAACATTAATCATACATTAATGATTTGTTATTTCAGGATCTCAGGAAACAGCATTAACATAAGCAATCCCCTATCTCAATGTGTCCCATAGCCCTTGGAACCAGAAAGAAAAGTGTATTGGATGACACAAAAATCACACAACACTCAAGACCTTCTCACACTGCACCCAAGGAAATCCATTTCTCCCCAAGCCAGTGTTGCATGGAGGATCCTACTTGATTTGCAAAGGAGTATCAAGTCTTCATTTGTCCCACCCAATTCACTGCCTGGAGAAATGCTGACAGGACACTTTGTGGCCATGCCACAGAAGGAGTGGAGAACAGCTGGAAGCAGCCAGGTCTGGAGCTAATTAAATCATCGCTACCAAGAATCATGCCAAGTTACAGACTTCATTGTACTTCTGAAAAAAGGGCAAACCAGCTACTTCAGATACATGAAGAACTTAGCTATGATTCCTAACTAACAGCTTCCTAAGTTAGTGCAACCCTCCATCTCCTCCTACTCACTTTTAGTGCCACTTGCTGTCAAGGTACACTTTAACCCCCAAAAGTCGTTTAGTCTTAGTCACTGCTAACCAAAGTGTTCTTTATTTACTAAATACACCAAAGCTTCCTGTATAACTGCCAGTTTGCATAAGGAATATTTCAGGACTCTCTTGACTGCACTTTGGACACTATTTTATCTAGGCTCCTCATTACTTGTCTTAACAGAGCTTTTCATAATTATTACAATGATAAAAAAAAACGTGCAAAACCCCAACAAATCGAACAACAGCACCACTGGCTTCAAAAACACCACTAATTTCAAGAATTTGTCTTTAAGTTTCTTTTACAAATATAAATAGATGTTGACTAAATATAAATACTAAGAAAACCAGATTTTCAATCTAACTAGAATTTTTAATTCCTTCTGTCTGATTTACAATACATGATGTTGGAGAGATTTTTATAACCACCGATAAACAAATATGTAAATTCTTCTTAATTACCAGTAATATAAGGAAGACTCTTGATTCTCAGCTTCCTCACTGATAATCATATCCCTTGCAGGTGGCATATTGTAAACATCAAAATATTATAGGGAATAAAATTTTATGTGAAAATTATCTCTGTGTAAAAACAATTTATGAGGATGCTGACATGTCTCCTACTAAGTTGGTCTAATTAACAGAAGTAGCTGTTCTTAAATAGAAAAGCATTTGCAATCTCTGTGTAACCAAGTTTGCTTTCAAATCTCTATCAAAAGAATGTTAGGCATTGGCAAAATTCTTAGTTCAAAGGGATTTAAACCCTTGGCTCAATCTCTAATGTCTGTAAAATGCAACATGAAATAATTAATGTATTCAATATTTTTAAAAACACAAAATCTGTTGAATCATCATGACATCTTATTTCACAGTAAAATTTCAATACTAAATTCTAAAATTTATGACTAGAGGTTGTTGCTATGTACAGTAACTAACAATCAAGCTTCTATGGCTAAACAAGTTACTGTTCACCAGCCAGATCTGTCTATGTGTGCTGCTGCAATCTACACCAAGTGTAGACTTTCAGCATGAATCAGGAGCCACAGTGTAGAGCCAGGGCTGCTTGTTCACTAGCCCATGTCTTGTCCTTGCCTCAAACTAGAAGTCAACTCTCCTGATACACACAGAAGAGTTGCAAGTCAGTGTCTTACCTGCCAAACAAACTGTCATGTACTCCGTAGATGGAACACACACTAAGGTCTATTAATCCTTTGGGTTTTGTGGCTCGTTTTTCACTTTCAAAATAAATAAGCTGGGCATCATTTCCCTCTAATATAAAGTACAAGTTTTTCCATCTTTTTCCTTTACCTGTAAGAAAAGCCAAGCAAGAAGTTACAATACTGTTTGAAAGAAACAGTAAATTTTGCAAATGAGGGAAATGAAAGAGTGCAGTAAAGCTCTTGTCAAAGCACAAACAGAATAACAATGTACACGTAATCACATTTATGTTTTAATATCAATATACATCCTCAGTTTTATGCAACTTGTGGGTAAAACTAGACTCTCTTCAGGGAGAGTTGAAAATAACTCTCTAAATACCTTCACTAATTTCAACAGGACTATCTATGCAAGCTCAGATAAGCTTCATGGACAGTGAGTTTCTCTCAGTGTTAAGACTGTATCCAAACAGTTTGCAAGTAACAATGCTGTTGATCCCATTTATTTATTATAATTTAAATTACAGATTAGAATTCACATGTAAAAGTTACTCCTAAACTTTGACTAAAGTTTAACAGGTTGCATTACAATATCTTAAAAGAATATAGTCAAAGAAAACAGGCATATCTTACTATGCAAATTTAAGTTAAAATCATGCCCCTAAATGCAGACGTAAAATAATTTTTCTGGTTCCACTTGTTTCAGAGAAAATGTTCTCTGAGCTACAATGGATTAAGAACCTTCTGCAGTTAATGAATGCACAAATCACAGGATCTTTAAGGAAAAAACTTTTAGCCTTAATTTTATATTTTGATCATCGTAAAGTCACCTTGAGTCTCAATGAAGGAGTACTAGCTCTGTTTCAAAAAGACAATATTAACTTACTACACTGTCTCCTAGATGCAGGAGTGGTTTTACTGAATTTGTTCCACAAACAGCTATGTGCATTTCTTCACCTACAAAGCACTTCAGTTTTCACATTTGTAGCACCCCATTATCTCTTAAAGGTTTTCAACTCAGGGAGAAGGCAATGGGATGACTTATTGCTGAGGGGTCACTGACCACAGTCTACACCTTCCTCAAGAAACAGGTGTTAATCTCTCTCTGGTGGCCAGCATTAGGATACAAGGAGATAGAATGAAGGTGCATCAGGGGAAGTGCAGGTTGCAGGTTAAGAAAAGGATCTTCTCTGAGACAGCATTATTTTAGAAAAAAAAACCAAAACGTAGTAAATATAACTCACTTTTTTTCAGAAGATAACCTTTTTTGACAATATTTTTATAAAAAGCATCCTTTGTTTTCCGACGAATTGTATTATAGATTTCTCTTCCATCCAGCGTGTCATTAAGCACTTGTTCTTGGTGCTGGGCAACACAGAAAAAAGGCATATTTTAAGGTCAGAAACTGCCATTTAAATAAAATACACACTATGAAGCTCAACTAGGATCATGGAATCATGGATTTGTCAGGGCTGAAAGCAACCTCAAGAGTCATCTAGTTCCAACCCCTATACCACGGGTTGCTCAGAGCTCCATCCAACCTGGCCTTAAAAATATCCAGGAATGTGGCTTCTGCCACCTCCCTGGGCAGCCAGTTCCAGTGTCTCACAACCCTCATGGTGAAGAACTTCTTCCTAACATCCAATCTGAATCTACCCACTTCTAGTTTTACTCCATCCTCCTATGTCCTATCACTACCTGACATTCTAAAAAGCCCCTCAATAGCTTTCTTGTAGACCCCCTTGAGATACTGGAAGGCCACAATAATGTCTCCTTGGAGCCTTCTCTTCTCCAGATGGAACAGCTCCTACTCTCTCAGTCTGTCTCCATAGCAGAGGTGCTCCAGCCCTCTAATCATGTTCATGGCTCTTCTCTGGATATGTTCCAGTACATTCATACCCTTCTTGCAATAGGGTCTCCAGAACTGGATGTAAAACTACAGGTGGGATCTCACCAGCGTGGAGTAGAGGGGGAGAATCACCTCCCTTGACCTGCTGGCCATACTTCTCTTGATGAAGCCTATAACACAGGTGGCGTTCTGGGCTGCAAATGCACACTGGTGGCTTGTGTTGAGCTTCTTATGCATTAGCAGCCCCCAAGTCCCTCTCCTCATGGCTACTCTCAAGACAGACATTGCCCAGCCTGTATTTGTGCTTGTTTTGCTCTGACTCAGATGCAGGACCTTGCACTTGGTCTTGTTGAACCTGATGAGGTTGGCTTGGGCCCACCTCTCCAGTCTGCAGAGGTACCTCTGGATGGATCCCCTTCCCTCCAGTGTGTCAGCTGCACCACACATCTTGGTATTCCTGGCAAACTTGCTGCCACAGTCCATGTCACCGTAATGAATGCTACCAACCCACTACTATTTTACTCTTATGCATTCTAATAAAGCAAGGTAATTTGTCATACAATACCCTTTCTAGAAATGTCATATAACCATTTCCATATTTCCAGAATTATGATAGAAGAAAAAAAAAAGTTTTCAATACAGAACAGTTTCTACAGAGCAATATTGGGTCTTTTTTATAGCAAATAAAAAGTGGCTCCTTTCATTGCTAAATTTATGCAAGTTTCCAAAGAATTATCTAGCTTCTACGTTTCTTCTACCAAAGCTTTTGAGGATAAATTCAAGCAGCAAGAATGGTGTAGATCACCATTAAAACCAACTCACTCAATGCTGACCAGTCCCTCATTAATCTCATTAGAACTAGGATGTCTTAACTGAGTAGAACTAAGAAAGAAAGAGAGAAGAAAGCAAAACCAGGAAACATTAGCACAGAAAACTATAGCATCTGGAAATGTAAGTAACAAATGAGAATGGGCAAAAGAGAAGCCAAGCTTAGCCTTACCAAGTAAGCTGATTATGAAAAGTCCTTCAGCTATAAGAAAACATGAAAAGCAAGCCTGTGAAGTAGTGGGAAAGGCACTGAGATGAAAAGTAATACAAGAACTGGCTCATACTAAATATGTTAGTTTTCTTCCTGTCCATGTACGTACAAGAAATATGCTTTTGAACAACATGGCAAAAGCAAGACGAAAAATACTTAGCTAATAATACTAAAAGGAACTACTGGACTTAAAATGGGAGCAATATCCAGATGTTTATGAGCTCAATATAATATCCGTAACATAACTACAAAAAGGAAAAGGACACAAAACAGCAGATCTAGTGACAAATATACATAAGTAAATTTCATGTTAAACACAGAAAGTCCCTCAGACTAAGCCTAACAGTATTCAAGACTTGATTTTTTAATTCCCCTCAAAAGCACAGAGCATCAGAGTATGCAGAAGGTGATAATGCAAAGATGAAAATAAGTAGTTTTAAACAAATGAAGTTGTAAACATCTCAATAGGTTAAAAGAATATCAAGTATTCTCACATGGAAAATTATTTAGTGCAGAGAAGGTAATTAACACGATTAACTCTGAGCGCCTATAAAAAAATCTAAAATGAAGACAATTACTGTTACGATTCAAGAGGAACATTACTAGAGAAGCTTTTCAAGGACTTGTCTCAGGACTCGTGTTTGGCTTTTTTCCTGGCCACATTATCAAATGCAAGCTAACTGCAGCAAACTACTGTGAAGCACTAATGACACAACACAATTAGCAGCATATGAAAGATCAGATTAAGAAGGTGTAAATTTACTAGTACAAGATGAAAGTTACACCTGTTGATACTTACCACTAGAAAGCAGGAAATGACAAACTTAAACAGCTGAGGCTTAGCTATGATATAAAGTGGCTGTAAGAATGTGCTGGGTGTGGCAGGATTTAACTTTTGCCACAGCAAAAGCAGCCCCTTTAGCATTGAGTTTCGGTCTGCTGATCAGTGCTTGCACAGCCTCAGGACCTTCTCCATCCCACACTCTGCCCCTGCTCTCAGCAAGGTGGCTGGGGTGGGCAAGATGCTGGGAGCAGATGTTCTGGGACAGCTGATAAGTGATTAGAGGGATATTCTTTGACAGTCTAACATCATGATCAGCAATAAAACCGAGAAGGTAGTAGTGGCGACAGGATGCTGTATTCCTGCTCAGAAACCAGCTGGGCATCAGTCTCCTTGTGGGAAGTGGTGAGCAAATACCTTTGCATCCATCACCCTTTCTTTTGCTTACAGAAATGTATTTTCCTCAACCCAGGATTTATTTTGTCTTTGTCTCTATTCCACAGGAGAGAGGAGTGAGCAAACAAAGGTGACAGTCCTTAGCTGCTAACCAGGATCAACCCATCACAGGAAACAGAAATCCTAAAATAGGAGTCATTAAGTATTTTCTAGAGAAAAAAGGAATTACCCATGACATGGTACTCTAAACTGTTCCGGTGCAGCACATTCAAGGGAGGCAAGCTTGCACCAAAATTGGTGCAAGCATTTAAAAGGAACGGGATCATCTTTGGTACACTTGCTTAGTGAGCTAACTAAGGGAAATGTTCTCATGTTGATATGACAGAGCTCTAAGGGGTATGACTTGAGTGTAATGCTATTTAGAGAGGAAATGAAATTTCAAACCATTGAAATAGGAAAGTTTGGGAACACAGAGGGAATAAAATAAATATGTATACTTTATAACTAGCTACAAGTTCATGAAAAGCTACATGACATGGAGACTCCTTATGATGAGCTTTAGTTATTGAGCAAGAGCACTCCAGAATGAGTCCTGCAACCCCAGCCTTGAAATCATCCCTGAAGCTCTTCTGGGCATACATGTTTCCTCTGAAAGAAGAATAACTTCAGACACAGGGCAGCCTGGTTGCCCCTAACATGGGACTAAGCCACAGCATGGTAAAGCAAGGGTCCAGGGCTAGGTGGATGTGGCAGAGGATGAACACCTCAGAGGACAGACAATACTTACCATTTTTTCTGTGGTGACTACAACCCAACCTTTAGCAAGTGAATGCATTCCAAGATAAAACAAAAGAGATAACAAGCTGAAAATATTAAAATTGGACGTGATGCTGTTTAATTACCACTGGTTTCTGTAATTCTGTTCATAAACTAATTCACTGATAATTAGGTCTGTGCCTTCAACAACAAAAGCTCAGAGACAAATCTTACCTGCATTGGAACAGGATCTTTAAGGTAATATCCTTCAACAATCTGTTCTTTTCTATAGTGCTCAATAATGTCAGCAATACTGTTCCAATAAGACAAAAAGAGGATTCAGATGTTAAGCAGGTTAGTGTTTCCATTCAAATATCACACAGGTTAGTGTTTCCTCTGAGAATTTACTTTTCCATAGAACCACAGAAAACTTTCTCAGAAAATTTTAATAAAATCAAGTGTTAAATATCATAACCTCATTTTTAGCAATGAGAATTTACTATAATACTGAAGGCAATGAAAGCTCACAAAACTGTATTCAGAATGTATTAAATTTAAACTCTGCAAAATATTTTAATTAGTTGCTTAAAATGTCAGATAAGGACACTGCTTTTCCATGCTGAAGTAGCACATGTGCATTACCAGCTCTCCAAGAAGGCTGAAAATTGCTATTACATCTGCAATAAACTTCAATCCTAGATGAACTAAAGAAGGTAAATGAGAGATACCACAAGTGCAAAGCAATTTCTTTCTAGGAGGAAAGGAATAGAAAAAAAATTGTGGAACAGCTTATTCTAGAAAATGGCTGAGCTATCATGTTAAATATCTGATTGGTAGCACTGCTCTACAGGGAAGCATTCATTCTAATCACAAGGTTCAAATAGCAGTTGTTTTTGGCAGGCTCAAGAGAAAGAAGCACTGAGATCTACAAGCTGAAACTCCAGGCTTTTTAGCTGCATTAACTTTTCCAGCTACTTAAATTTGCAGTAATAAAGAACTCCAATATGAACATCGACAGAAATTAATCTTTCACATGCAAGATATTAACCTAAAAGAAAAATAATTAAATAGAACACAAAACTGGTAAGAAGACACTTCATGCATATGTAGCTGCATGTGCAAAGATAATCAACAAGGCACACAGCAATGAAATCTGTTACAACTGGAAACAGTTATGTGCAACACAGGAAAAGTATCTGATGCAGTACAAGTTTTCTCAAAAACTTTTACATAGAACAAGACACCTTTATTTCCTTTTTATCTCATTCTGAAGCTATCAGATAGTGCACAACTTATAAAATAATCTTCCCACAAGTATTTCTGATTTTCATTTACATAGAACTACATCAATTTCTTTTTGAGTATTACTGAAATCAAATAATTTATTTCAGCTTCTACTGAATCTGCATATGCCATTTATGGCATAGAAAGTTAAACCTTTCCACACAACAGAAAGACTCAGATATTATATTTTGCTCATTGAATAGCCACGGCCAATAATAAGCAAAACAGCATTACATATTTTTTCTCATCAATCAAATTAAAAAATACCTGGACTGTCAATGCCTCCTCTCCTTCCTTGGTTAAAAATGCCAGCAGGAGTTCTTCAGTATAAGGAGCAGGTGCCTTAATTCTTCCAATTTCATAAAATGGAAGAATAAACTGAGTTGTATCTGAAAACCCCTTTGGAAATAGAATACTACATAGACTGGGACTTTATGCCATGATGGAGAGACTAAAGCATTTGCTTTACAGCCCTCTCATTGCACAAATGAACTTGATTGAGATGGCCACTTATATAGTTCCAATGCCTGAACAAACTGAGCTCTGCGAACACAAAGATACCAGGTATCTCCAGACAAGTACACTAGAGAACATGAATCTCTAAGTCATCACAGTTATCTAACATGTAAAAACGTCAAGCATGAAATCAGACTGACCACAAAACTTATCTAGAGGACAGGAAAATGAATCATAGCCCTTTTCAATGCCTGACAACCACAAAAATCTTATTTGTATAAAATACATCAAGGAAAGTATAAACAAACATGGATTTTTTTTTCAATAGATTGTTACACTTGGCGTGGTATACAGAAATAAGATGTGTCTTGACATTGCATGACAGTTACTTCAGTAATTTTAAAATGCATAGGACTTGTTAAGTTCCCCAGAACTTGGCTAACTTGGATGATTTTAAAAGTACCTTACCATGATGAACAAAATCTTTTGGGTTTTTTTAGCACTTAAAGGGTGATTTGAGAGTTATTCAAACAGATGACACTTTAAACAATGACAACTCTAGGATGCATAACTAAGCAACACCATCTATACACTCTTAACCTATAAAGATGAAGACTTAACATCAAGCCCACATTGCCCAACCTATCACCATACAGATTAATCTACCACCCGAAGTAAAATTATATTCCAGTCATCTAGTTTTTCTAATTTTATCATCTCTCAAATTCAAGGTAGTGAGCTTGTTCACTTTATAAACTACTGGGACAATGTCTCTGCTTTAATATAAAATCACCATAAATGAAGAATTACACGCAATTTTACAGTCTAGGTTTTTGTTGCTGTCTTTTGAATGCTAGCTGCTATGCAGGTTGAATTTCTGAATGGTGGCAGAAAGGGACAGAAATGGCCTCCTATACTTTTCCTATAAAATCAGAATTGAAACACTAACAGCTTTCTTACACTGAAAACACCAAGAAACACATGCAGAAGTTCCTCACAGAATGGCAGCACAGCTTGCATTTCTGAGACCACCCACAGCCCAAGCCCTTAGCTCAAAACAGGGTCAACGTTGTCAGGTTACTGCATCCCTTGCTGTCACATCTTGAGCATCTCAGAGAAAGGTGACTCCACATCTTTGTGGATATCTTGTTTCAGTGTTCAATCACCCTCCCAGTAAAATCCACAGACCAGTAATTATGTATCTGCATACTGAGATCTTAGAGAGTAGCTAAACTTGTACAAGGTCTGCCTCAGATGGCATTTAGTTTCTTCACAGCAGTAGTGCTGAATTTAGGTGTAACTGAAAAGCTGTGCTGAGTGCACACCACTGTTTTGACTGTTGCTGAGTCATCACTTGCAGCGATGAGGCTTTTCACAAACACTGCTCCCCTGTGCCCACCCCACAAACAGGACAGAGAATGACAGGGATCTGGTGGCAGACACAGCAGGACAGCTGGCCCAAACCAGTCAAAGGGATATTTCCTGCCACATAATGCCATGATTAGCAACAAACACTCCAGTAAGAAAGGAGCAAGAGTGGGATATTGAATGCCTATGGAGGGCTGGCACTAGCCAGCAGCTAAACACCCCAAAGTGCTTTCCTTGAACATAGAGGAGAGAACAGTGAAAGTGACAGAAAAAGAGTTTAGTATGTAGAGGAGGGGTAAGGACACCAGTGATGTAAAAGCACTCACCACCTCTCATAAGGCAGCTGATGCTCAGACAATCTGAGCAATACCCACTGGGGAAGACAAAATATCTTCTCCATTATTATTGCTGAGCATACCTCTTTTGTCAGTTTGATTTTCTGGAAAACAGAGGAAGCCTCAACACCGTGCAAGCAATGCTCAGTAAGAGCCAAAACACTGGTGTTATCAACATGGTTTGGGACACAAATCTGAATCATAGCATCATACTGGCTGCTGTAAAGAAAACTAACTGCCCTCATCCCCAGACAGACCCAGTACAGCCACCAAAAAAATGCTTTGCCAGCTTCTCCACAAAAATGTGAAAAGATTATTAATGGAGTTATTTGTTATCCATGGTACAAACAAAGATTCACAAAAGTTGAAATGTTCTAGTAAAGTCCATTTTTAGATAAGCCACAAAGATAGAACTATCTGTAACAAGAAATGCTTACAAATAGTTTCATTATCTTGCATAAATTCATGCTTTTAAAATCTCTGTTCTGGATTCAGTGCCCTGTTTTCATGGTTTTTTTAACCAACCTTCTATTGGTTACAGGTGAAGAAAAAACAAACACACCACCACCTCCCACAAGACGCAAAACAGCCCATGTAATTCTTCTCATATTTGAGAATTCTCTCATTTGGTTCCCAGGAAGTGAACTAGTAAGATAATTATGAAGTCCACAAAGTTTTTTTCTCTTTTCTGCTCCTTATTTATTGCCCTATACAGTAAGTCTTACATTAGAGAATTTGAGCAGTTAACATCTTCATTTTACAGCCTTGTTATGTTGCATTATGTGTCACTTCATTCCTGAGCTTTCAGAAAGCTTAGCAACCTGCAGCACATACTACACTGGACTGAATGGGAGCCTAAGAGTACAGCTTTAATTCTTTAAAATACATAGCAAAAATAAATCCTTTTGAAGCTAAGCAAGACCTGTTTTCCCACTGAGGAAGATCTCTGTAAATTAGGTACCAGAGTATTTTAAAATACAGTGGTTTAAGAACATTTTGTCATACCCAGTGCTACTTTATAATCTTGTTTTCTTCCACTATAGAACCTTTTTTTCAGATAAATGTAATTTACATACATGCCTCAAATGAATCCAGTATTGTGTTAGTGATCTAAAACAGTAACTTACTGAAAGCAATTATGTTTTTGAAGGTCTAGTATTTAATGTTGCAAAACCATTTGAGACTAGTAAGAGTTCCACTAATTTCCTGGTTGGACAGCACCTAGGGTGGGGGCCTTTAATCTACCATCTTCCTAATAAGCCATTTAAGTAGAGAATGGGCCAATAAAATTTCCACTATGAAAGGCTGCCATTGCAACCAGCATGGTTTTCAATGAGGCTATGTCTGGACAACAGACTGGTAAATGCATAAGGTACTCAGGTAACCAAAGTGCAAAATATTCATAGGTTCATTAGGGTCCAATTGTTGAGCCTCACAGGATCCTCCATTTGAAGACCTATGAAAAGTCCACTGAACTTCTAAGTTAGGAGACGTCAACATTTTCTCACTCTACCTGCTGGATCTCTACCCACTCAGAAGCCAAACTGGGAGAAATTCTCTATTGAGATGAAGAACGCCCCAGTTCAAATTAAGCAAGTCTGGAAAGTTGCTGATTTTGTGATGCAGGCAACAGCCTCCCTCAAAAGAGGGAGAAGAGTTTTCCCTACTGAGAAGTGTTGCATCTGCAACAACTCTAAATCCAGGACTATCACAGATGGAACAGTATTAGTTTGTCCCAAAAAAAAAGCAAACCAAACCAAACCAAACAAAACAAAACAAAACAAAACAAAACAAAAAAAAAAAAAAAAAAACCCCAAAAACAAAAAAAAAAAGGAAACTTTTGTTGTTTTTCTTTTTTAAAAA
>VWZI01016536.1:61409-84768 GCA_013396835.1 Psilopogon haemacephalus
TCAGAGATACTCTTAAGAGCATGTAAGAAAACAATACTCCTTTCATCAAAAACAAATCTTCTAATCTTCACATAAGAAGACAAGTACTAAAAAACAGTACAGAACAGATACTAGAAAAGCCACACTACTAGCTATGTGACAAGGATAAATAAGAAGCTTTAATGTTTCTAAGAGAACTTCATTTCTGGGAGGTTAGTTTAAATTAGTTCTTAAATGTTATCTCAAACTCAGGGCACATAAAAGTCTTTCACTCTAGCACAGCAAGACTTCTCAATAAAGCCAATGTATCGGGATATAGGAAATAAATTATTGAAGTTTATTTAGTATTTCAGTCAAAAATTATGTAGCAAGTTTCCATGGTATTTCTCTCACTGGAATTAGTCCAACAAAAAAACGTGTTAACTTGAGCACAAAGCAAACAGCAAGAATTATAAGCACCAAACCAACAAAACACTACTGAAAACAGAATAAATTCAGCTGCTAATGTACCTAAATACTGAAAACAGATGACAGACAGTAGGAGCACCCTCCATCAGGTCTATTGTAGAGAACTATACATTACGTTACTGCATGGAACATCGGCTGAAATTAACCCTATAATGCTTCAAACTTTCTACATATTACTGATATTAAAATTTTAAAATCAAGATTCTCTGAAATGCATGAAGTCTTCAAGAGCATTTTTATCTGACCTAGAACAAACTGAGAACTTGAGTCCCATCTATGTCACAGACAGAACTATTTTAGCCACGTGGATCTCAAAACCCAAGCACAGGACTCCACCATTTAGCTATATCTTAAAAGAGGAGAGAAAGGTATAATTTTCTATGATTTTTGTTATGATAGCAAATATGTTGTTTCCTCTTAAGCTGGTACGTGCAATAACGTACTTAATGCTCTCATTCTACTCTTTAATTCTTACACATAACAAGAATCCTTATTTGCAACATGCCATTAACAAGTCCCTCCCCTGTCTTATCTGCTTTGAAAATAATCTCAAAGACAGATAGCCTCACAGCACTCCTTAAAAAAAAGTCAGATAGAACGGGACTGTGAGCCTTAGGATAAATTTTCCATCCTAATGAGGGTATAAAGCTGTCATACACTTTCCTGTATGTCTTAGGCTAACAGCTCCCAAACAAGCAAATTCCCAGTTCAGCTAGTGTGCTAAAACAACTTACGAAACTATGTCTCATTAGAGAGATTAGGAATCGCTAAAAATCTCTTTCAGATCTTCCTATTTTTCCATCTGAAAAAACAAAACATATAAAACCCTCCAAAGAAAACAAAAGAACCCAACCCACTAATAAAAAACAAAACAGAAACAAACAAAAACAAATAAGCACAACACAAAAAAAACACCTCAAACAAACAAACAAACAAAAAAAAACCCCAGAAACGAAGAACTGGCATCTCAAGAAAACAGTATTGCTTCCATGTAACCAGCACATGGTGATTGTGAGGCTGTTGCTTTGGTTTCCATCAGAGCACTTCATGAAAATGTAAGAAAAGTGAGGAGCACAGACAATCCCTAAGACATTATTGAGGTACCAATGTTAGAAAGGAGGCAAGTAACAGTTGATTTTAAAAGTATAAGCCTATAACAGACCTGCAATTTAATATTAAAAAAAAAAAAAAGAAAATACTAAATTATGGGAGATTACACATTTATTTAAAAGTATCAGGGAAGGGGCAATCCTTCTTGGTTCATTTTATAGACAGAGAAATAAAGATTTTAAAAGTCATTAAGTTCTCAAGCACAGGTAAGAAAACTAGTATTAGAATGTTAAGGGCAAAGGTTTTGTTAATATTTCCTTTTTTACTTATTTTGAAGAAGATATTAAGTACTCTATTCTTACAATTATGAGGTGTTAACGCTCATATTTCTTCTCTAGTGGTCAGAACTGGTTTGGTTTGAATGATTTAGCTGCTCTCAGTACTGTGGAAGTTCAGGAAAAATGTCTAGCTTATTTATTTATTGAATTATTCTTTCTCCACACACTCATATGAGGTATTTCCACAAAGAAGTCTTTCATACACAAACGTACCCTGTTGCAGATAAATGCAGGGCTTTATATAGTGTACTTCAGAACAGTAACATTACTCCTACAGACTTAATGTCATTTTCCTTCCAATTAATATCAATAAATATATAATAATAAAAAGTCTTATTACTATTTGCAGTGAAAAAGAAGCAGCAGCATCCTTTCATCTAACTGTGTTGAGGTTTAATATGCAACTGGACACTATCTGCATATGAACACACACTTAAATTATTAGTATTTATAAACACTCTTCAGAATTTCACAACTGCTACTATTATTAAAACATACCTTATTTCATCTGTTTCTGGCACTTTGGTGTAAGGTAAAATTGCTCGAACTCTTCTCCTGTCCTCCACAGGCTACAATTTAAGAGAAGAGAGCAAAGTCAATAGTTCTCCCTCCTTCTAGTGCAGGATCCCTATTCTGAGGTAAATGACTGGTAAGAGTTACTTTTATCATAGAATCATAGAACAGTTTGGGTTGGAAGGGACTTCCGAAGGTCATCTAGTCCAACCCCTCTGCAGTGAGCAGGGATACTCTCTATTAGATCAGGTTGCTCAGACTTGTCAAGCCTGACCTTAAATACCTTCAGGGATGGCGCCTCAACTACCTCCCTGGGCAACCTGTTTCTGTGTTCCACCACTCTCATGGTAAAGAACTTGTTCCTAACATCCAATCTACATCTTATCTTTTCTCATTTCAAACCACTGCCCCTCATCCTATCACTCCAGGCCTTTGTAAATAGTCCCTCTCTAGCCTTCTTGAAGGGCTTCTGTCTCCCTGAAGCCATTTTATCTCCAGGCTCCACCTTCCCCAGCTTCCTCAGACTGTCCTCAAAGTATATAACATGGGACACAGCTACAATAAGATATTTCTAGAGTCCAATTATATTCAGATCAAAATTAAATTAAAGCTCAAACCAAATACACTCAGTTATCTGAAACATGTATCTCCCTTGCCAGGTTTAAATTTTCAAAGCTCAAAAGCACTGAGAACTAGGAAAGCATAGTTCACACAGTTAAGTATGAGAGCTCTCATTTTGTTTTGTCTTCTGGCATGACAAGTTAACTTACATTTATTGTCTTAAAACAAAATTGACAGTGAGATAATTCCCACAAAAGTATACTTCTAAACTTCATTTCACTTAGAGTGGAAATTTCCTGAGGCTTAACATTCAGAAGCACCTTTATTTAGGTTAGGATTTTGTTGGGGGAGGGCATTATGCAGCATTTTGTTTCATTTTAACTACTTATATTGTTTTCTGGATGGGCACATGAAAGAAAAGTTGTTTTCTGAAATCTTGTTTTGTTCCAGTATGAGTTATTTTTAAACTGTTGTTAGATACACAAAATTTCACAAAACACCAGAGGTTACACTCTTTTGGTGCTCTCTGCTAGCCAAGAATTGCACATTTTCTTCATTTGCTCTGTTTACTTGCAATGCTCCTAGCACATTTGAAAATAGCTGCAACACTTCACATCTACCGTTCTCATTACAAATTTTCATTTCCGTTTGTTTATTGGTTGGTTGTGGGAGTTTTCTGTGTTTTTTTAAAAATCATTACTTTGTACCATTAAGAAAATACTTTAAATTCTTATATTTCAGCATATGCTGAGCCTATGCATAAGTCTGAGAAACAGTATTTTCTTCACAGAAAACTACAAACAGTTATTAAAATTATAAATGTTTCAGAAATTATTCTTAAATATTTTACTACTTGCCTCTGGAGGTGCCACTGGAAATAAGAGCTTTTCCCCTTTCAGCAAACAGGACACATGACTGTAATAACCAATTAGGTCTGATAATGAAGCAAAACGACGCCCACCAATATAATAGTCTCCACACATGGCAATAATCCTGTAAATAAAAAACAATAACACTTTTTGTGAGTGTCCTGGAAAACTGAAACTATTAGAGACAATATTACTATTATTTGTATCATGGAGAATATAGACCTTTTATGGCAGTCATACAAATTCAACAACTAACTGCACTTGCTTATAAATTGCGGAAAGCACACACACCTTCATATGTTATTCATGTTCTTTCCACTCTTACCATTACTGTATTAAAAGTTTTTAAATTACTTTGGAATAATGGAAGTATCTTCTTAAACACAATTTAGTAATTTGCTAATTAAACAGTAACTTGACACAATAAAGAATTCTTACAAAACTTGATTTTATTCTCTAAGGGTTGTTTTTGTCTGGAAGTAAAGCAATTTCTTAGGGTACTATCAAAACTGAAGGCACCGTGTCTGTTCGCTATTGCTGACCATAAAAAAATCTAAAATCAGTCAAATTTCTTCTCAATCACTTAATTGAATTAAGCTATTTCTCTCATGCAAAGATGAACCTTCAGAGATGGAACCTAAAGTTTTTAAGCATATAGCACTGCAAGTGGAGTCAGAACAATAAAATTTTAAAGACAGGCTAGATCTTCTGGGAAGCTACATCTTGCTGTATGGTTCCTTGGCAAATTATTCAACAGAGATTAGATTCAGATTATTATTTCATCAGTCTTAAATCCTTCTTCAGAACATTGAGATAGCAAATAAAGAAAGCCTTCTGTAATCACAAATAATTCTAAAACACAGAAGAAATATTTTCCTTCAAAATACTTCATGTAACTTTGCTGCCTAAGTATATGTGTCTGTATGCAACATCCAAGAAGCACCAAAAGAATTTAAATATTTGGGATATCAGTCATACTGAAATTTAGGAAAATTGTAATGTGAAAAATAAGCACTTTTAGGCACTTTTAGCACCTGTAGGCAGCAACTGACAAAGATCAAAATTTGGTGGAAACAGTATTTCTACTCTATGGGATATAGAAGATCCGTCTCCATATTTGCTAGAACTAACTTCAATGCTGCCAATTCCAGGGGTTGCCTATGTTCTTTGAGTGTGATATTTGCCTACACAGCACACAGGAGTACACACTTGGCAGTCAAAGAATAAAACTGAAAACATGTCCAATCTATGAAAAACAGTATTAAATAATCAAAGGGAATGAATTTTTTAGTTATCTGTGAAAATGAAAAATTATTTAAAGTTTGAAAATACCGTAATGATGTTTTCTTCAGAGAAACTGAAATTATAGAATCACTGAATATTGTTAGACTACTTTATACCCGCAATGCCAGATGGCAGGCAAGAACCAGCAGCCAAATGCCTAATACTGGCTTCAAAAGGAGAAGTTACTAAAAAAATTTTTAAAAATTAAAAAAAAACAAAGCCTCTCAAACAGCACTGGAAAGCAAGTATTAGCATAGTTTATTTTTCTGCTAGTGCTATGCAGTAATCAGATCCCAAATGAGCATCAGTGTAGCTGAGAAGCTGGAACTGATAGCTCAGATGGCAACACAGTAGATCAGAACCTCTGAACCACACTTCTTCACATACCAGATGCAACTTGCAAACCCTGCATGTAATGGTTCATATGTGGGTATTCTGGATAATTCCCACTTCCAGCAGTTAAAGGATTTGCTTTGAACTTGTGGTTATCAAGACAACAGACAAAAATTTCTTTGCTTAAGTAACATTTGCTTCCCTATGTTATAAATATTAACATAATTGTACAGCCAGCACTCTGCTTGCTTACTGGCCTTCAAGCTCTTCCCAGAACACATCTCATTTACATGAAAGAATAAAGGAATTTACTACTGTACACAGGTTGGCAGTGGTGAAATAATCCTAGCTACAACTTGGGATAAGGCACTATTTGTATTTAGAACTGCTAATACTAACACATACTGAAAGCTGTTTCCAGCAAGCCTTCGGATTATTAAATAAATATCTCTTTGTTTCTTCTTGGTTTTCCCGTTTTGGAGAGTTTTCGCTCAATGTTAAGGAAGCAACTTGAGATGCTAATACTTTATGCCCTGTGAGGTACAATGGCTACCACAGAACAGACTCAAAACAACCTCCTTCACTAATGAAACCTCCCATGTTGCTTTAAGTCTATTCACAACTGCTTTAGATAGGTGTCTATGAAGATTTTGCTGGTTTCCCCACATTTTTTTCTTTAGTCCATCTTAAGTAATTTTTAAGCAGTACATTTTAAAACCATTGAGAACAAGTAGAAACCATACTATGCATGGATAAATAATCAAAATTATTCAGTAATACAATTGTTTTCTGTTTGTACTGTTTTGTGTCCCACAATCAAAAATAAACAGGTTACAGTATTTTAAAATAAAATATCTTACCTAAAATGATTGACATTTGTTTTACTAAGGAATGAAAGGACAAATGAACCTGGTCTTCGATCACTCTCTCGAATAAGGTAGCTTCCAGGCTTTCCTGCTTGCCGAAGACGTTCTTCTGCAATTGTTCTGTCAAGTTTTCCATGATACCACCTGAAAAAGAGTCACAAATGGGTGTCTAATTACACAATCACAGAATGTTAGGGAGTAGAAGGGACCTCAAAAAAATCACTTAGCCCAAACCCCCCCTGCCAGAGCAGGATCACCTACACCAGACCACAGAGGAACACATCCAGGCAGGTCTCGAATATTTCCAGAAAGAGACTCCACAACCCCCCCGGGGCAACCTCTTCTACTGTTCTGTCACCCTCACAGTGAAAAAATTTTCCTCATGTTTCCATGAAACTTCCTATGTCTTAGCTTTCACCCACTGCCCCCTATTCTGTCATTGGGCTTCAGTGAGAAAGGCATGACTCCACCCTCTTAGCACTCACTCTTCACCTATTTATAAACATTAAGGTCACTCTCCATCAGATTTTCTCTCTTCTGTAATTTGCTTACTTTAAATAAACAGAACGAAAGGTGACGGACCTGGCTTGGAAGACTGTTGAATTGTAAATCTACAGGGGCTTCAGCTCAGGGTGAATTTTCCAAACGCATCAATGAAGAAGTGAATTGTAAAACTCTGTTTCTCAGCAAACATAGCTACAGTAAAGCCTGCGCTGAACTGGAGTGACAGCAGTCACGAGATCACCACCCAGCCCTAAAACGGTCTTTCCTAGTCACAATGCTTACCCCACCAATTAAAAGCAAGGACAGATGCTGTCAAATCACAGACCTCAAAACATGACAAAGGAACGCTTAAGTCTCAGTCAAAGGTTAGACTGTTACCATTCAGACACTCATTCACCTTACCTCACCTTATTTGCACAGCTCTTGTCAGAGCACTTGTCCTACTCCAAATGATCAAGTATTAGGCAGGGATTTTTTTTTAAGGCAGTGGTGGAGAGCCATTCAAATATAAAGCCAGACATTGTCCTCAGCATGTTCACTTAGCCACAGCATGTTCTGAAGTTACATACTGTAATAATTTCTTAACTCTGCATCCATTAGCTAACTGTGCCTAATTCAATCTTTCATTTCTGCACTCAAGAAAATGTCAGCTTCCAAACAGCCTACTTTTAGACAACTTTAGGATTCCAAAAAGTGCACAGGCAAGTTAGAAGAAAAAAACAAAATGAAACAAAGCAAACAAACAAACAACAGCTGAACTGCTAGTAAAATCTGACCAAAACCTTTTTTTTGTTTTTCTATGAAGCAGAAGCTAAAGTTCTGAGAGCTTTTATCAGCATGAAAATTAGATAGACTAAATGGACAAAAATGGTGTATTGGCATATACTAGCAGAAGCAGCACCAGCAGGGATACTGTTTACCCTGGCAAAGCTGCTTGCTGGCTAGTATAGCTTTCATTTCCTTCTCTTCCTCATTCTAATCAAAACGTATTAAACCAGAAAAAAAGCACTGTTACACTGGAGGCTGCTACAGGCCTAGTTACATTAGCGAGATCCTGTCTCATTCCATTCCAGCCTCGCAGTGAGAAATCTATGGCTTAAAGAGGAGAGCATACCACCCCTACCAGAAGGGTCCTCCAGAACAAGAAAAAGAAATTAAGGCCATCTATATTAAAGTACCTAGGATGAAATATTCTCCTTGTCAGTGTGCACAGCATGGTTGAAACCAGAGTTTCCTCATTACCAAGACATCTTGACAATAGGATTTTGCTAGACCAACTTTCACAAAGAAACTCCCCAGAGACCCCAGAAACTTTCCCAATCAAGAAATTCTTTGAAACTAGCATTCTATGAAGCCTGTTTTAAAAACTAACAATAGGTTCACTAAGCTTTTATATGTTCCTATTTATCATCCACTTCAGAAAAATAATCTTAACTCTATTGAGATGCCACATTAGAATGCCACATTTAGAAGCGCACGTTAGAAACAGAGAAGGTGGGAGCATTTGCATGAATGAAAAATACTAATTATATAAATACACAAACACACAAGGGATATAAAAAGGAAGGACTACTTGCAAATAAAACATCCAACTTTTCCGACAGAACCAGGATTTCTTATGGTGATACCAGAACTGGGGTGCTCCAATGTTAAGACCAGAAGTTTTGAACAGAAGACACCCTCCTTGTAGTGACAGCAACACATATATTTGTACATCCCACAAATTGGAGATCACTTCCTCTAATGCTGAATGGGCTATATAAATTCTCTCCATTCAACAGTTTGGTATGAAGCCTAGCAGAAAACGTTTATTACCTGGTAAAGTAGAACAAGGGTTAAAAATTATTTCCTCCCTCATTTCAGAAAAGGCTTTCTGAAATAAGCACATCTATTTAACTCCTAAGTGAAATTAAATTCAGTGTCACTGAGCCCATAATTGAAATATTAACATGTGATAGAAAATACACTGTATTTTATGCTATACATTGGTGTATAGCATGCATTACACCGCTAGCTACAGAAATATGTATTAACATAGAATTTAACTACCAATTGATATGAAGGTACACAGAGAAGTAAAATAGTCAATATTGAGCAGAAAATACCTCAAGTTATATTCTCAGCCTCTGTAGATGGGACACATCTTTAAAAAACAGGATAAACACTTTAAGTGCAAGCTTTTAAGACACCATTACAGTATGCAAAATTCTTTTCAAGAAATAATTACATTTTTCCAGAGAACATCATCATCAGACAGAACTACTTTATTTAAGAAACATACAGTCTAAGAGTGGTGAAAGACTTCTTTATAAAGGTAGATCTATTTCATACAACTATCACCTGTTTTCAATATTATATGACAAAGTACTTTAAAACTTAGCATCATCTTCAAGTAGGTTGATAGCAAATAGACTGCTTTATAAAACTGCAGTGCTTAATCTTATGTAAAGATATCAAATCCTCATTAAAGACTGGCATTATCTTCTCTTTTTTAATACTTCTGTTAAAAGATTGTGGAATGTTTTTTTGCTTTGAAATACATCCACAGCCAAATTGTTCAGTGAATGTTCACTAACATAATAAGCACAAATTCATACTAGTGAAAAATATTATTTCCTCTGTATTTTAGGTTATAAAGGAAGACCATCTAAAACTCACTGCTTCCCAAAAAGTACAACAAAAATGGCTAAACTAGAGGACCTGACCTACTCTTTGCAATTTTGTTAGAGAAGAAAGAGTGCAGAACACTGATGGATAGGACCACGATATTATAAATTCTGCAATAAAATAAATCCCAGATTCTCTGGATTCAAACCTCAATCAGGTATCTCAATGAAGCTTGAGTTCAGTGCTTCTGCAAAAACACACACAACTAGCTTTTAGTCTTCAGAGGCTATGCATCATTTTGTTTTTTATAGGCAAGGATCAACATCTTGAGCATAATGCAATCATAACAGCTTCATGTTTATTGTGCTCACATTCAGAAGCAATGCTTAAACAAGTATCTTGATTCACATCAAATAAAGTTTCGAATCAGTATATAACAGAGCCCTGCCTACAGTGCACTGTAAGATTCATGAAGAAATCAAGGTTTGGATAGGCAGGTATGAAATAAAAATAGCACCCTAGCTTTCAAAAAAATAATTCCTGTGGCTGTGACTTATCAAATTTATGCACTCAAAACTACTACTTAGATGTATGTTCTCCATCACTGCCAAAGACAACAACCTTATAATTCCTAGTCAGTCACCTCCACTGCTTGCCTAGTGCTACCTAGGAATGTTTTCCATACTTCCAATAGCAACTTTGCAAATTTTTTAATGCTGGCACTTCACTGCTTTCACAGTATTTTAGGCACACATAATTGAATTACATTCTCAATCACAGCCAATAGCCTGACTATACAATAGCTATTATGAGATGCATTAAGAGAGAACACAAGTAGCCTTGCAGTAGAATCTTAAGGAGTGATTCATTTAAAAAATACCTTGCCACCTATGGCTCACAGTTTAGGTGGTTGTTCCCATGACCACTAATTTAACAATTCTACAAGCTTGTTACAGAAGTTAGCTAAAATACAATCTTTATTTTGCTTCTAAAAGAATACCAACAATGGGCTTCCATGTTTCACAAATCAGCTGGAAGCTATGCAAGAAAATGTTCCCATTGCCAGTCTAAATTAAAAGCTGCATGCTCAAAATTATGCATCAAAATCTTAATTACAACAAACAGCAGAACAACATCACAAATAGCTTGTGTAACTACACATGCAACATAGAGTTGTGCAGGACATTGGTCCCTACACAATACAGGTGGCTGACAGACATAGCCAAGTCATGAACGCTATGAAATGAGTTGTACTGCATCGAGAGCTGTGAATTCTGGCTTACAGGCAACAGGTCCTTAATTGTCTTCCACTACATGGAAGATGCTGGATACTAGACAACAAATAAAGCCAGTCTCATTAAGCCTAGCCAGCACTTCCTACTTGTGCAAACAAGAATGGTTTGCACTGCATCCCTTGAGCCAACTCACGGCACACTATCAGGACATCTGAACACCAACGTGGACACACTACAAGGTCCACGCCAGACACAGGCTGTTTGCAAAGATGGTGAATTTATCAGTGTGGAAGAAGGCAGCTGCTATTGGGTGTGGAAGCATGTCACATTATTCAAGCAAATCCTTTTATTTACATACTTCCCTTTTGCATGTAGGAAAGGCAAATACTACAAAGCTTTGTTGGTCCATTGAAGGATTCTGCTGTTACAGTATGTTGCAATTTTAACTTAGGAGCGTAGTTGGTTAAGAAGGATGGAACAGAGGGGAAAGTGCTGAAGAGGAGTAAAAGTGCTTTTCAGCAACTCAAAACGAATGCAGATGTTATAATAGTCACATACCTCTCTATTTCCATCTAGAGAAGGTACAATGCACAGGCAAAACAGTCAGCAAATGCCACATTCACTTCATTCAGCCATACCTTCCTGCTTTAATAAGCCCCATAAGAACAGAGAACTTCTAGCTGGCATGGTCAGTTCCTCCCTATATTCAGTCACTGCCTAAGTGCCTCTCGTATCAGATATCAGTATCAGTTCCTTAAACTACATTTTTGTTCCCTCAAAACAAAGCAGAGACAACTACCCTGAAGTTGGAAAATTCTCAGTCTGAAACAGCACAGAGCTTTCAAACAGAAATCTCAAGTAGAGTTTCATGAAGACACTGGAGAAAAACAAAACACAACAAACAACATACACACAGAAAAAGAAAACCTAAAAAAAAATCCCCACAAAAAAATATCCTAGTTAATTCTGCCACTCTGTGATTTCTTTTTTCTTATTCTGCTAATATCATCCATTGCCTCTCAAGCTTTCCATCTGAATAACTGATGGTCCTATTCACTGTTACAACTCCATTTCACTCTTAGCTTCTCTCAGTTTAAAATAAATTCGTACGTTTTAACATTCTTATCCAGACTGTGCAGACTGTCTTTGAACACTTTATAACCCTTCTCTCTCCGATTTGTAAAACTGCATTACTTCCTCCAGGCACATTAATTAAGGCAAGTTTCACTCAGACTACTAAATTCACTTCCTTCTTCTGTCTTGTTAGTTACTATCCAGTAGTTACCAATTTTTGACCAAGTTCTCCACCAGTACAAAACTTCCTGCCAGAAAAAAAAGATCTCCAAATATGTATCAACTACTACACTGAATGACTGCTTAAAAAACTGAAAAAAGAGTTAAAACTAACTTGAGGCCAAGCTAGCTGCTTCTTGTCCAGCATGCACAAAACTTGAGTGTTACTCTTCTAGAAAGGGCAGGAATGAGTTTTTCACACCTTTGCATCCTTATGCATTCTTCTAGGAGGCAGTACAATGCACCTCGGCATACCCATGTAAGCCTAATGAAAAATAATTCTGCTTTTTTCCTTTGACTGCTTAAAAACCCCTCAGAAACAGCACATGTAAGACTGAACCATGCTGCTCTTCAAGACTAGGGATCAGTCAACTAACATGGCAACTCACTATCATGGCATTCCTTGGTACACCAGCTTTGTCAACCTTTTAACTGTGGTACCCGCACATACCTCAAAGCAGTTAAAGCAGTTAAAACACTTTCATCATAACTTATTTCAGCTCTGGGCTAGAACAAAACAGATGAACCAAAAACCTCAGCATACATCTTAACAAAAAGACTATGTAAAGATAAAAGAGCAAGAGAAGCATACATTCGGGGGGAAAAAAAAAACACACACACATTTAAATAACTTCACTAAGGGAAGGTTCTACAAGTTTCAACTGCAGCAACAAAGAATGCTTGGAACCTTAAAAGAGATAGAGATACGACAACAGTATAACATCCAGCATAGCCAAAAGACCTCTTCCAATTTAGTCAGATATATGTATCTACTGAAAAGACTGCCTACCTCATTTTAGCTAGAGCCATTGACTAACAAGTGAAATACAGCTAAACTGGCTGCAAAATAGATTTTGAAACAGCTTTGGTTTCCTTACTGAAGGATCAGTTTAGGAAGTGAATTCTGGAACTCATTAAGGATTCTAGGAAGAAATTTCTCTCTGTGTTTCCTACTTGGGACCTCAGGTCAAAAACAGTCCTTTTTCTGTTTGAACCAAGAATAACTATTACAGAAACCACCTTAATACTGTTACATAAATCAGTAGACAGTCTTTGGCAATAATTAAGGAATTTCCAAGATGTTATTCATCTTAAGTGCCATTAGCTTCATTATATGTACCAGAAGCTACTTCATCTTCCTCCTCCTCACCCCTCACCCTCTCTAACCAAGCACAGGAAGCAGTTAGATAGTTGCTTCTATAATGAGAAAACCATGGTAGTTACATAGCAGAAATCAAAGATAGGTACAATGCCTGAATTCAAAGATGCCCAATACTTAGCACATGCACTAGCAACAACAGCAGAGAACACAGTCTAGGGAGTGCAACCCACACAAAAAAATACAACAGTGTGATGTAAAACAACTGTGCATGCAGCTAAGAAAAGAACAAAAACCTGTTTCTAGACTTGTTCAAGATGATTACTACAGAGGCTTGGCAATATTTTGCTTTTGGAGGAATAAAGACCTTTCTCCAGCATCCAGGTTGGATGAGGCCTTGAGCAACCTCGTTTAATGGAAGATGCCCCTGTGCATGGCAGGGGGCTCAGAACTTGATGGTATTCAAGGTCACTTCCAACCCAAACAATTCTATGATTCAGTAATTCAATAATCCCTTTTACTGCCAAGGAATGTAAGGAACAACAGAACTCTCCACACAGATGCTTAGAAAGCACAAAAATCTATTAAAGAAAAAAATTTGGCAAAAAGGTGTGGTTTGAACAAAATAAGGCAAGCAATTCTAAGTTAAGCAAATATTGAAGCTTGACTCTTGCAATGTCGCCTGTGTTACCCTACTAACAGGTGGCAATACAAAAAACAAACAGATTAATTCAGTTAATCTTAAATCTTGTATGTAGAAAAAGATGATGCAATTTATATATAAAATACTCATAAAAAACAAAATAATTACATCACAGACAATATCCTTTTGTATGTCCCACACAGGGATGGACATTTACATATATATCCATAATTTTACAGAAAGGAAGCAGACTTAAAATAACAACAAATGAGACCAACTTTTTAGGAAAATTTCTTACCTAAATGTACGCAGTATTACCTTATGATTCCTAAGCTGATTACCAAAGCTTAGCTAAACCTATGTGGCTTCTGGAAGCTACTCCAGAAAAAAAAGTGGTGTATTCTGCAAGGGGAAGTTCATAGAAGAAACTTTGTCCAAGTATCTGTAAGCAGCTATTAATAAGACAATCATACACATAGCCCTACTGAGCCATTTAGAGCAATCTTTAGCAGAAAGCTGTAATGTCTCAAGTACTCCCATGTAGTTACATGCTCAATTTCTTCAAATACAATTATCTACAGCTAGCACTAACTGGATGAACTGGCAAGGCATAGTTGGGATGGATTGTCTCCAAGATGGTTAGGGAATTGGCTCACAGGCCACATTGAGAGCATGGTGATCAGTGGTTTGTACTCTGACTGGCAGTCTTTTACAAGTGAAATCTGTTGGGAATTGATATTGGGTGTTTTCATGAGTGAGCTGGATGATGGGATGGAAAGCACCTAACCTTGTTGATGGCACCAAAGTAGGTGGTGAGGTGAATGTATCAGAAAGGTGAGACATCTCACAGAGAGACCTGGGCAGACTGGAAGAGTAGGCTAGGAAGAACAGTATGATACAACCAAAAAGTCCAGCAGAGGGTAGAGTCCATGTGGCTGGAAAGCAGCCTTGCTGGGAGGGATCTTGGGGTCCTGGTGGATGACAAACTGAACATAGGGTCCATGTGGCTGGAAAGCAGCCTTGCTGGGAGGGATCTTGGGGTCCTGGTGGATGACAAACTGAACATAAGTCAGCCAGTGTAAAGCTGCAGTAATGAAGGGAAATCAGCTCTTGAGCCACGTCCACAGAAGCACTGCTAGCAAAGACATATGTGATCATTTCTCTACCAATCTGGCAGGCTCTACATGGAGGACTGTGTCAAGTTCTGGTCCCCACATTTCAAGAAAAATGTGGACAGCCTGGAGAGCATCCAAAGGAGGGTCGCAAGACAATGCGGAACCTGCCCAATGAATGAACACTGAGTCAGGTCTCTTCTCCCTGAAGAAAAAATGGCTCAAGTGGACTTCATCACAATTTTCTTGGATGTAAATCATTCACTGGAGCAACCTGCACAGGGAGGGAGGAAAACTTCACTGCAGGTTTCAAGATGTAATTGGACAGGGCAGTAGAGAATTTCACCTACAAGAGGATGGTCCAGATAATCTTTTGAGGTCCCTCACAAATTGTTACAGTTTTCTAATTCTATATATTAAAATCCTGATGAAACTGTATACACAGGAGAAACAAATTAGCTCATTACTATTTCAGTTTAATGGAAAAGGAAACAGTAACAAAAAGAATTGATTTGCTATGAAGCTGGCCTGAAAGGAAGCTGGGGGGAAAACGGAAATTAAAAAATCCTTCTAAAATGTCTGAACATAACAACAGTGATAAAATTATGTAGGTTGGAAAGGACCCTAGAAGGTCATCTAGTTGCACCCCTCTGCCACAGGCAGGAACGCCTACTACTAGACCATGTTTCTCAAGGCCCCATCCAGGCTGCCTCTGAACACCTCCACAACTTCTCTGGATGACCTGTTTCAGTGTCTTTTCAACCTCACAGTGAAAAATTTTCTCCTAATGTCTAATATAAATTTAGCTTCTTCCAATTTGAAGGCATTACCCCTTGTCCTGTCTCAACAGCCCCTGATAAAAAGTCCCTCTCCACCTATCTTCTAGTTCTCCATCAAATACTAGAAAACCACTCCAGGTTCTCCATAGTGCCTTCTCCACAGCAAACACCCCAACTCTCTCAAGCCATCCTCATAGGAGAAGTGCTCCTGCCCTCTGACCACCTTCATGGCTTCCTCTGGACCCATTCTAATACTTTCATGCCTAGAGGCTCCAGAGCTCTCCAGGTAGGGGCTTATGAGAGCAAAGTAGAGGGACAGAATCATCTCCCTTGACCTGGACAATAATTTTGATTCATCCCAGGATATGAGGGACTTTCTGGGATGCAAGTGCACACTGCTGGCTCATGTTGAGCTTGTCATCAACTAGCACTCCAAACTCATTCTCCTCAGGATTGCTCTCTAATCATTCTCTGCCCAGTCCCTACTTGTCCTTGGGATAGCCCTGAACCATGTGCAGGACTTTGCACTTGGCTTTGTTCAAATTCACGAGGTTGGCATTGGCCCACCTCTCAAGCTTGCCAAGGTTGCCTCCAGTATGCTGACCACACCACACACAGTAGTCATCAGCAGACTTCCTGAGGGTCCCTCAATTCCACTGCCTGTGTCACCAACAAAGTTGTTAAAAAACACTGGT
This sequence comes from Psilopogon haemacephalus, assembly GCA_013396835.1. Taxonomy (NCBI): domain Eukaryota; kingdom Metazoa; phylum Chordata; class Aves; order Piciformes; family Megalaimidae; genus Psilopogon; species Psilopogon haemacephalus. The sequence continues at coordinate 77,638 of VWZI01016536.1, forward strand.
CTCGGTACCAAACACCATGGAACACAACTCACCACTTGTCCTCACTTAGGCATCAAGCCATTTGCAGTACTTTTTTGAATGTGAACACCCAGCCAACTCCTTATTCACTGAGAGGTCCATCCACCAAATCCAAGCCTCTCCATTTCAGAGACTGCAATGTCACACAGACAACAGTGTCAAATGCTCTGCATGAATTGAGGCAGACAACATCAGCTGCTCTTCCCTTCTCCATCAGAGTGCTACTCCTGACAGTGTCCTGGAGACCCTGATTCCTCCTTCATGAAATGCAAGTGGAGCCTTCAAGTTAATTTAGCAACACTGGTTTGTAAGCGTTAATTTGTAGACAATAATTGTAGTAAAAACATACCTTAAAAATTAGATATTCCAAATACATTTAATAAATATTTAAGCAGCACTCTTAGCTACCTTAGACTGTTTTTGGTTTTTTTAAGGCAAATTATTTAGCTATTGCAGCAGAAATTATGAGATCTGACTCCCTAAAAAAATATAGAAATATCCTGCTTGCTAGCTTAAGGATTTGTTGCAATTTTCTTTATAGTCTTCTATATTAACTGCTGCCTACAACTATCCCTAGGTAACAATTTTCAGCAAATAGGTCTGTATGTTTATACATACACAGAATCATTTCAGTTGGAAGTGGCCTCTGTATGAAAGCAATCTTTAATTCACTGTTCTCTTCCTACTACACTCAAGTAGGGTCAGCTACAGCCAGTTGCTGTGGGCCATGTTCAGTTAATTAAGAAACATCTCTAATGATGGGGACTCTACCTGCTCTCTGAGCAGCCTCTGCCACTGCTTGACCCATCCCACCATAAAATAAGGGGGTTGGGACTTTTCCAGATGGATTTTTGAGGTTTTCTTACTTGTTTTCATTGCCTCTGGCCCTGTTACTGGGCATCACTCAGGACAGTCTGGCTCCTTTATATTCAATCACTCTCATCAGGTGCTTATAAGCATGCACAAGGCCCACTCACACCTCCTTTTCTCCAGTCTGAACAGTTCTAGGTCTCTCAGCCTCTCCACATGTGACAAATGATCCATTCTCTTCACCATCCTGGTAGTTCTGCTATCTTGTATTGGTGAGCCCAGCATCAGACCCACCACTCCAAATGTGTCTCACTAGTCTTAAGGAGACACTAAGGACCACCTTGCTCAACCTGCTGTCAACACTCCCTCAGTGTGCAAAAGATACTGCTAGCCTTCTTTGCCAAGAAGGCTGCTGGCTCTGTCCACTGGGAAGTCGACATCCTTCTTTGCAGAGCGCTTTCCAGCTGGTAAGCCCCCAGCATGTGTTTGGGGTTATTCCTCTGCAGTGCCAGAGCATTTTATTTCCTTTGTTGAATTCAAAGAGATTCCCCACAGCTCACTTCTCCAGCCTAGCCAAGTCACTGTGGATAGCAGCACACTCACCTGGGGTTCCAGCTACTCATCTCACTTTTGCGTTCCCTGTCAACCTGCCAAGGGTGCACTCTGTCCCACCACTTAGGTCATTAGTCAAGTGTTGAACAGTATTGGCCTGGCTCTTTGAGTACAGCCTAGGGAACACCACCAGAGAATTACCTCTACACCCAGACCCTCCAGGCCCAGTCATGCTGCTGGTTTTTAATTAACCTCATTGTCCATTTATCTAACCTGTACACTTGTCTGAGGAGATGTCAAATATCTTCCTAAAGCTGAGGTAAGCTCTCTTTCTCCTCAAGCCAATGACCACTTTGTAGAAGGCTGTTAGGTTGGTTAAGCACTATTTCCCCCTCATAAATCCATGCTGACCACTCCTCACCACCTGCAACAAAACATAATTTGACCTTTCTCTTGCAACAGACCAGACACCTCAGAAAGAAAGAGAAAAATACTATACAAAAGCTAAGGTAGTTTTAAGTATGTAAAAGTACAGAAACAGGATCAAGTACATAAAACTTCTAAAGCACTGGTAACATTTTATTGGTACTGACCATATTCTGGAAGGACAGAGGAGCAAAACAATAATTTCATTTCAATGCAGCACAAAGACACATAAAACAAGATGCTTTCTCATGCTTCCTGCTACACCTACCAGTGAGATAAATACCAAGATTTTTTTGTTGTTGTTGTTTCATTGTTTTTGGTGGGTTTGCGTGTTGGCTTTTTTTTCTAGATTTTTTTGGGGTTTTTTGGCTGGTTTGGGTTTTTTGTTTGTTTGATTTACTTAAAGGAGGAAGAAAGATATGTGAGAAACTCGAAAACTACTATAGGAGTCCTAAAATTTACAGCTGAATAAACAGATGGAGTCCTACAATAGAAAGGTCCATGCCCCTACTGGTAAAATTTGTGTTCCTCTCCATCTCCTAGCCACAAAAATTAGAGAAGAAAAGGTGAAGAAATATGGCAAGATATTCTGTTTCTCAATAGGGCAAGCCAGTAGATGAAGTGCTTTTGTCCCATACTGAAGTCTGGGAGTCAAAAGACAATGAAATAAAAACTAGATAAAGTGTAGGTCAGGAGACTATTCACTGTTTAAACAAAACTCAACCATCTCTTGGTAATTAGAAATACTGACTAAACTACTGAAAAACCCTCCTCAAACTTCTCTGGTATCAAATGCTGTTTTGCTCCTGGATTGCTTCATCTGAAGTTTTCATTTATGCATGCAACAAACATACTTAATTCACTTAGTGCTTCATTTCCTATATATGGTTAGGTACAATTTTTCTGTGCGCCACTCATTTAAGACAGCACTTCTAACACCATGAATTCAGGTCTGCTTTGTAAGTGACCAAATCAGTAAACCACCTATCAAATTTGGAAAGGTATTTGTCTTGCATGGAGGACAGAAATTATTTCATTATCATATAATAAGTTTATTATCTAAAAAAAAAGTTACCTGCTAACCACATTAAACAGCCACTTTATACACTAAAATCAAGTTACATCACACTTCATTTTTTGCTTATACAGTACCTAACTGAACATGCCAGTATTACTTCCTCTCAGTTTTCAGTGCAAGAAATTCATTCATCAGTATAGAAAAGAGCCTTAAGCCAGTATTAAAAAGAAAAAAATAAATCATTTTTGTGAGTTACTGAAATAAACAAATATAGCCAAACTCTGGACTTGCCACGTTCAACAATGTGAAAAAACCACAACTTCCCTCCACATTCAGACAGAAAAATGTTCTGTTTTCTTGCAATCCATGCTTATTTACTATTACTCTATCCACATATCCATCTTCAGCTCCTTTTCTGACTGCTGTGTTGCCTCAACAAGCACCAAGATTGACTGTAAGACTACATCTGTTTTAGCCAGATGGTGTTTTGACAGGCTATTTAATTTTGCATAATTGATAGCTTTCAATTTCAACGAATTTCCATTTCAAACTGATAACTACTACTCAAAAAAACTGTGTGACAATGTTAGTTTTGATGGAACATACTGGAATTGCTCATGTCACCTTAATGCAACAATAGCACCTAAGATAATTTTGTCCACTAAGATTTTAAATCAAATACATAAATAACTATTCCACATACTGCTGATTTACAACCAAATTAAACAACATTCATTCATTAAACCCAGAAGCATCTCCTTACAACATCTAGCCTCTGCCAGTAAGCTTTGCAAATGGAGTAGAAAACTCAGAGGAAAAAAAAATCATCTAAAGAAACAGTTACCCAATTTATTCCCCAGCATCCTATGTCTCTCATTCAGCACTAAGCTAAAAAGATAAACACATTACTAGTGCACTTAAGAAAAGTGAAAAACCATATACAAAAAAGAGACAAGTCTTAAGGTAGTTTCACTCTGGAACGAAGAAGATAAAATTCCACCTTACTAGCGGATTTTGAGTATGTGAATGAAGATAGCCTGTTACATGGTAACAATCTGCTTCCACTTCAAAATCAAAGAAAACACTGAGAGAAGACATGGTCCCCTCTTCCTTAGGTATGTGAAAAATAGAGGAGGAAATTAAGTGTACTAGGTGCTTGCTAGCAAAGACAAACACATCCTGACTACTCTGAACAAACTATATTTACTGTATCCTGATAGGAAATGCAGAACTTGCATCTGCTTCATTTCCCACCTCTTCAGGTCAGTCACTCTGAAAGCCAGAACATCAACTGTATTTTAAAACCTTTTCGGCCTAACATTTGCAAACTGAGACCTTGCTCTGATTTTGTTTGGTTTGAGTTTGTTGGGTGTTTGGTTTGTTTGTTCGTTTTTTGGCTGGTTGGTTGGTTTTGGTTTTCATTTGCAAAGTTAGATGAAAAAATAATAAAGTTGTGTCTAAATTTATGCAGAAACTTCAATTTATTTTAAACTTAAAAGACTAATCTAAGACTGAAGCATGAACTTGAAAACATCCACAGTACTTTTCATCAGATACTTCTGTTCAGAGTTAGTAACCAACAATTTGGTAAGTCCTGAAATATGATGGCAAAGAAGCCTACTGACTCGCTATGAAAGAAGTAATGTCTTTTCATTCTGGTACAGGAGAATAGTAATTTCATACCACATAAAGCAAGGTCAGGCACTCTCAGTTTTCTGATGCACACGTAATACATAGTAAGCAATTAAGACAAAGAATCAAAACTTTTTGCCAGAATTATGGAATTATCCACCAAGCAAATCCTGCATGCCTCCTGTAAAATCTGAATGAACTAGGAGGAAGTGGGAAAGGGTGGAGCTAGCAGTCACATTTAACCAAACTGAACAGCAGTTTTGTAATCATATTCAACTGGAGAATTTTAATCCAAGTTCAGATTACAAAATCAGTTACTACTCTTACAATCCAACATACATTGAATCTTTCCTTATACAAGATGATAGATAATATTGATCTTCGTTTATGGTAAAAAAATCAGGAGCTCAACTCCACTGAAGCAGATGGCATGATTACAAAGAAAGGGCACTTCCCAAACAAAACAGCACGACTGAAAAGATACAATATACTAGCAACATATGGCCAATTGAACTTAATTGAGAATGGTAAGAACTGATGCCGTATAAAATAGATAAGAGATGAATGAAAGGCCAAAAAAAAGGCTTACAATTATTTTAATCTTTTTTTTTTTTTAAAACAGGAAAGTCATACACTAAGGACAAAATAACAAACAAAAAGGTTATGTATATGGAGGTATGAACTTCTGAGACAATTATTTCATGCATTTTACATCTTGGATGTTTGTGTATTAAAGAATCTTTGTGAGAAGAACATTTAACTACAGAGTCGTGCCCTGCTCCTGCAAAAACCTCACTATCCCCTTTGTGTGGAAAAGGCAAGTATCTGTCAATCAAAACAAAACCGGGACCGCTGCTGTCTGCACTTAACAGGTACTCCTTGCCAGGTATCTGACATGTTCTTTCATGGAATCTAACCATCATGCTTGCACTTGATTTACAAGATGATATTGTCACTGCAAAATTCACACACAATCCTAGATGCAGTAACAATTACATAGTATCAAACAGGTAATTATTTATTTAATTGCCCCATTTTCTAAACATATTCCAAGGAAGCTTGCTTTTTGTCCTTTTCCTAGAGGGCTCTAACAGAAGAAGTAGCCTGATCTTTCAGAAAGAAAAATCACATGAGCTGAATTCAGTATCTCACTACCTTGGCACACAGTACTGAAGAAGTAACTTGGCTTTCATGTGTTTATATATCCCTCGTTTTCCCTTGTCAAATCTGCACAATCCTATTTCTAGATTGTCAAGGAATTCTGCAAGTTTAAGAGTGTTTAAATAGTCTGCACAAAACAAAGATTTAATGTTTACAAGCTTCCATGAGAAGCCCAGAAATCAAAAGAATAAAGGATTAATGGGAAGCCTGTCCAGGTTAGGGAGGGATTAATTTAAAAGAAAACCTACGATGTTATACTTCATGTCCTACTTAGAAGATTTCAAGAGCCGTTGCAGTTTAAGTATGTGAAATAGTGCAGAAGTTAACTCTCTGACAGTAGAATCAGGAAGGAGCAAAAAAAAAATACCCAAAATCAGATGGATTTTCTGATTAGTTTTCTGTCCTGTATCTTGACTACATGCGCTACCTTGTATCCAAAACCCTAAATTACTAACGACGCTCAGCGTAACTTCAAGAACTTATTTCTAGATACCAATGAAAGCAATTTCATCCTTTGAAGCAACTTCATTTTGGGGAGCATATGGTACTTCCTCAAGGGCTATTTTCTGTTCTAATACAAACCAGCAGAATTTATACTGTTAATTCCAAAGGCTGTGTTTAGAACACTTAACAATTATACAAACTCTATGCTACATTATCTGATCTTGTATTTCACACAGTATATATTTGACAGTATATATATTTGACACAGAACTGGTCTGTCCCTGCAAGATTTTATTACCAGCACTGCAAGACTCCTGATCAATCTAATGGATAGGTAAGTAAAACAAAACTTAAACTGCAGGTTTACAGTTCCTTGTTTTCAACTGCCTCCTCTTTTCAAATATAATCCCATTATAATCCAACTTAGAATTGGCTGAGCAGCAATGTACTTGGATGTTATCCATAAAAGTAGCCTCTTTATTAAGACTTAGAAATACAGATTGTAATTCACTTTGAATTCACTTTTCCAGACTGCCTTATTTTTTTTAAAGATCAAACACGTGCACATTACTCTGTATAAAATGGAAAAGAAAAAAACTACTTTGGGTGGGAGTTCTTTCGATACAAAACAGCACAACACAAAACGATTAAACGGAATGGGAGTAATTTTATTCTATGGACAGCATTTTTGTCAGCATTTATTTTAAAAAAAAGAAAGAAAAAAAAAAAAAACACCACAGTGAAGTTTATGCCACTTCTGAGAAAGACTACAGTGCTACAGACTGGAAAAGTCTCCCCAACAGGTAGTTAAACCACCACCGGAATCGCTCTCTCTTCCTGGCAGGCTGCACTATCGCTATGAAAATTCGCAAACACCTAAGTCAGCTCGACAACACCAACATTTTTTTTCCAGGAGCTGACCTCAGCTGCTACCGGAGTACCAACTTTTAGGTGAAAGGGAGCTTCACGTCCCTGCAGCCACTGCTCATCCTTCATTACAGCAGGCTGGACAGGCGGAGGGCTGCTCCCCTCACCGAGCACCCACCGGGGCTGCCCACACCGGGAGTCGC
>VWZI01016539.1:0-81394 GCA_013396835.1 Psilopogon haemacephalus
CCAGGGGGGCTTAACCCTTCACAGTGGGTGATAGTGGGAAGCTGGGCAGTTCTCCCAGACTTGGTAGAATGAGTGCCACATTATGTCTCAGTCTCTACTACTCCTTAGAACCCTACATTCAAGAGCCAGTCTTGGAAATTTATTTTGCAAGAGTGCTAGTGTGGCTTGCATCCTTTAAGAAACATGAACACTGGTGTCAGTTCACTTACAAGGGACAGAAGATGCTTAAGCCAAACCTTTACAGAAATACATGGCAGAGATCTCTTAATGGAGGGAAACAATTGTGCAGGCAATGTATTTCTTATTTGAAATATAAGTGAGTTTGGATGTTGCCTTGAGAAAACTTTCTCAAAGTTGTCTTGTGTCTCAAATCACAGTTGCCATGTAGATGGCAAACAGTTGTGCAATAAACCAGGAGGCACAAATTGTTCCCATGGTTCTGTATTGGATTTGGTTGAACTGGAGTCAATTCTGCCCACAGAATCTTTCCAGCACTGTGTTTTGCAGTGTCATAGCTGGGTGTTAATAACACGTCAGTGTTTTGACTACTGCTGAGCCAAGCACTAAGACTGCTTTTTCAACTTTCTCCCTGCCCCAAGAGTATGCTGAGAGGTGGGGAAGATCTTGGGAGAGAATACAACTGGGCCAGCTGTCCCAAACTGACCATCCCATGCCAGATGATGGCAGTTCAGATATGAAAGCTGAGCAAAAGAAGGAAGTGTGGGGAAATTTGTTGATGGCATCTGTTTTCCAGATCAACCACTGTGCGTGTTGGAGCCATGCTTCCTAGGGAGTGATTGAACATTGTCTGCTGATGGGAAGCAGAAAAAAAACATCTTTTTTTCGCTCTTGCTTCTGTGCATGGCATTTACTTTTTGCCTTTCATCCTGTTAAATTACTTCTATCTTGACTCACGGGCCTTTGGTTATGTTTTCTCTCTATGTTGTCCTTCTAAGAAGGGGAGCGTTAAGGTGGCTTTGATGGGTATCTGGCCCCAGACAATGTCAAACCACCACAGCTTCCTTGTTAGAAAAAAACAGCCTCTCCAAATGCTTCTTCTCTTTTTTTTTTTTCAAATGGAGGACTCTATTGGACAAATGTAGTAAAGTAACAATATCAAATTTAGCACTTCATAGGTTTGGGAATCACGAGACAGTGAAAGGTGGGGGTTGAGTATAAGAAGTGAGAAAATAACTAAATGACAAAATTGGCAGGTTTTGCCTAGTGGCTTACTACCAAAGCTGTCATTTCTGTGTCTCTACAGACTGATGTGACATAAACTGTGGATCTTGCTTGTCATCCTGACTAGACTTTGGAGGAAGCCCAGCATTGATTCATGCCTAGGAAGTTTTATGAGAGACTGGCTCTTTTTATTTCTTTTAGATATAACATAGTGAAACTAATGTGCCTATGAGAACCATAGAGGTTATATAGCAAGTATGAAACATGATATAGTGATTAGGTTGGAATTTTTTAACGGAAATGTATATCTTGACAGAGTGGAATGTAGATTTCAGCTACTGGAAACTCAAGTGTAGACATCAATGAAAACTTCAAAGAAAGAGTTCCCAACAAAATCTTAATTTGTTGATGAGTTAAACCTAAATGGGTCTGCACAGTTTTAAAATTCAAGCTGCAGCTGATTCATCCCGAAGTGTAAACTAACATCAATGGAGCAGCTGGAATTTTCTTTGAGAGTGCATTAGGTATTCTGAAAGAAAAAATAAGTGTTTTTTCCTTGACAGCACCAGCTTCTGTCTCAGGTCTTGCAGCATGCAGTGCTATGGAGATCTGTATCTTAAGTTGTGATGCCCCTACCAAAATGGAGTGTGTGCAGCCAAATCAATGAAATACATTGAAGGAGGGTGAGCTGTTGACCCTGCTCTACTGCAGAGTAGCAAGCAGGTAAAGCACTGCAGGAGGTAGGTGTAAATGCTTGATAGCTGTTTCACACTGAAACAAATGGTGACTCTTTCTATCCCCAGTTTTACTTCTAGAGAAATCAAGGGTCTTGGCAGTCAGTGAAGAGCAGAAACTGCGCTGTGCACTGTGACCCTGTGAATTATGATCTCCTCATACTGCTCCATTTTATTTCTGAACACGTGGCTAAGACTAGGATGTTCTCTCTGTCTTACTCAACTACACCATGACTATTATATGTGTCAAGACCCTTACTGCCTTTTGTTAAGAGATAGAAGAATTCATTAAATAATAATGCAGCCTAAGGAAACCTTTGACAGGATTTACTGTGAAAATTAGTTTAAATTAACTGAAGTGAACTCCAGGCTGTTGGCTTCTTTTTAGATTTCAAGAAATAGAAAACCTCAGTCTGTAGCCCTACCTTTTTTGCATGTGGGAAACTTTTCACTGTGAGTGAATTGTACCTATTCCAGACCTTACACTCAGATCATGTGGGCCGAGTTGAGGAAATTCCGTGCCCGGAGGAAGAGGTTGGTTTTTTTCACAGCGTGATCTAGTGTCTTTGGATCTGGTTTGAGAATTGGAATGAGATTTGGAGAGATTAACAAGAGGAGGAATTTGGGCGACAGCACTAATAGTCGTAATGAGGCTAGGTTAATAGAGCTGGGTAGCATGTATAGCTTTACCCATGATACACTTATATAATTAGTTCTCTTCAGGCAGTTATGAAAGAAACAGCTATCACATGATGGTTCCTACTCTTCTACAAATGCAGCTGGAAGTTTATAGAAGTTAGCAGTAGAACAGAAGAATAATTTGACAGAATAAAAGACATCACATAATGTAAATACTCTTTTAAAAAGAGTGAACAGTGCCATCAAATTGGAAAGGAATTACCTGGTATTTGAGTTTCTGATGAACAGAAAGATGGTGTTAGCATTTTGATTCAAAAGTTTCAAAGAGAAGAAAATGAAGAACTAAAGATTAGTCACATGTGTTGTTTATATTCAAGTTCCTCACAGTTTTTCCATAGAAAAATGGTGTACAGGTGGAAGATTTATAAAGCAAATACATATACAAAATGAATTTTAAAGAAGTATGATAACTTTTTTTTTTGAGAACAGTTAGATACTTCATTTAGCAATATAAACGTATGCATATGTATGTGACTTTATTTGCTGAAGTAGAGTGAATTTCCTTGCTTAAGAAGAAAATATTACTGAGGGAGAAATTTAGAAATATAAAATAGAGCAAAAGCTGGAAGAGGGTTTACTGGAAATTACTTCTTTGCATCCTTTATTCAAAGGCCTTGCGCAACCTGTTCTACTGAGAGGTGTCTCTGCCTATGGCAGGGAGTTGGAATTGGATGATTTTTGAGGTCACTTCCAACCTAAACCATTCTATCATTCTATGAAAGCAGTATCTTTTTTTTTTTTTTTCAGTGGTTGAACCAGCCATAGTTTGTAAGATGTCACATCAGGCCATTAGAATGATGGCCTGAGTGGTATTTAATTTTAAAATGTTATTTAGCATTTTTTTCTTCCATATAAAATTGTGAGTTAATTCTTTTATCCTCTAAATTCAGTACAAAGGCTAACCTGGAGCAATGTCCTGTTTCTTATGCTTTTGTTTTGTCTTTCTTATGTAGTTTAACAACACAGCTTTTTGAAAATAAGGGGGGGGAAAGTGTTTCTTTCATAGTTCTTATCCAGGGATAAGTCCAGGCCTAAGGGAAAAGATGCCTTTTCCACTTTTTTGAGATGGAAGCAAAGGTGACTGTGTAACTGCTTTTAGTTTGGTTGAGTCAAAAGCTAGTAGCATGCAGCTCTCTTTTATCTTGGTCCCTGCTACAGGAGGGTAAAAGGAGACATTGTTAGTCAAGAATTGCTAGAGCTGTGGGGCTCCAGCAGAATACGATATGTAATGCATGACATTACACAGTACTCTGCTCAGACAACAGTTGTACACACTGCTGTGATGAAAGGGTAAACTGCAGGGCTTCATTGTTCAGCAGATAGTGTCTTTTCCCTTTATAACTTTATAATGTACCGAAACTCCTTCAAGCCATTCATGGGTTGGCAACAGGGAAGCTACCAGGCTAAAGCACGTTACCAGTATGCATGAGTTTGTCTTCTCTGCTAGCAAGCAGCACCAGAAACTTAGGAAGAAATTCTTCAGGAAAACTGAGGAGGAATAAACACTTCTGTCTGCCTTTAACCAACATGATTTCGTTTTATAACGAATTAATGAAGTTTGATTTTGTTGTTGTTGTTGTTTTTTTGATAAATGAAGTATGTTTATAATTTCAACATAATATATTATCTCTTCTAATTCAATAGAGTGCTCTTCTTAGCAATAGAAATGTCTAATACTTTAGAATGTACTAGCTATCATAGAATGGTTTAGGTTGGAAGGGACATCAAAGATCACCCAGTTCCAACCCCCCATCATAGGCAAGGACACCTCCTACCAGAACAGATTGCTCAAGGCCTCATCTAACCTGGCCTTGAGCACCTCCAGGAAGGGTGCATTGACAGCCTTCCTGGGCAATATATTCCAGTGTTTCACCATCCTCACTGTGAAGAACTTCTTCCTAACATCTGGTTTAAATCTCCCCTCTGCCAGTTTAAACCCATTAACCCTAGTCCTGTCATTACAAGACCTTGTAAGTAGTCCCTCCCCAGCCCTCCTGTAGGCCCCCTGAAAGGCCACTACAAGGTCTCCTCAAAGCCTTCTCTTCTCTAGGCTGAAGAGCCACAACTCTCATTAGCCTGTCCTCACAGCAGAGGTGCTCCAACTCTCTGATCATCTTTGTGGTCCTCCTCTGGACACAGCCTAACAGTGAAATGTCCTTGTGTTGGGGGCTCCAGAACTGCACACAGTACTCCAGGTGGGAGCAGAGTAAAGGGGGAGAATCACCTTCCTTGCCATTGTCTCTTTCCATTTGTTTTAATCCAGTTGTCATAGGCAGATGTGAAACGTAACACCCCCTCATTAAAAGAAATGTGATGCTGTGACATAAACTGGCAGAAGCAAGTAAGTCCCAAGATAATGTTCTTCTCAGCCTCCTCACTTTCATAGTGCTAAGGCAAGATATAAAACAAAATTCCTCACTCGGAGTTGGGAACATCAGGGTTAACATGAAGTTAGAAGTTTCAGTATTCTTATTTTTCACCCTGGAACTCCATGAATAATCCTAGCATGTTGTCTCAGGATACATACAGGGATACAAGTTATTGTAATTAGGGCACTAGAATGAGTTCTTTAGCGTCACTTGGAGAAAGGTCTCTGACAGAGGTGGTCTTTTAAATTGATGACAAGTAACAACGAAAAGGTATCAAAACAGAAAGAAGCAGAAAAATACTTATTTAATGCCTTTTTAGTCTCTGTAGTTACATTTTTTGTTTCTTCTGTCACTACATAGTGCTTTTTTTATATTTTACTATTACTATTAAAAAATACATTTTGAGTCTGCGAATGTTTGGGGTTTGGATTTGGATTTGGTGGATCTTTTGTGGGAGGAGTGTGGCGGGGGTTGTTTGGTTGGTTCTGTTTTCCTTGGTGGTACCACAGAGGAGATCATTCTGTTTTGCCTAGTAGTTTAACTAGTTTAACTAGTAGTTAAAGAGCAGAAATAATTGCCATTTCACAAGAAGCATCATTTCTAGTTACCAGAAATACTATTTCCTAAAAAAATGCTCAGTTTCAGACATGTCACTGAAGGAGAAAAGTACATATTTGTAGATGTTATGCCTTGATATTTACCTATGACATTTGCCTGGTAAATCGAGCTGGAATATATTTTCCAAAGTATGGTAGGATTTCAGTTTTGTTTGATGTGTAAACATATTGACATAAAACATGTTCACTTCAGCTTTAAGCAAGTTTCACACCCTAGACTCTGAGCTTACAGGAAATGAATTGCACAGAAATGTAAGGCTTCAGAATCCAGTGTATGTGTGGAGCTTGGGAACAGAAGGGCATGTTACAAATTCTGGTGATTAGGAAAGCAGATGAAGGACAGTTTGTAACATCCTGAGGCATTAAAATCAATCTGTATCTGTGCTAGATGATGGAAGGACTCTTTTAAGTGTCAAATAGGAAAGGAAAACTGAGATGGTGTAGCAACTAAATGGTCCTGGTCCTTTGTAATTTACTTTTATCACAGGGAAAATGATAGTAAGTCATTGTATAGGCAAAGTCCCTGGGAGGGTTCGGGATAAGATATCCAGCAAAACTGTGGTTCTGGCTACAAACAACTTGCTTACCTCAGCTTTGCAGGTCTTCATCACAAGTTTAAAGCTAATTATAGCCTTGATAAAATACAAGAAATTAGATCAAGACTTTGGGTTCGCTACCAGAGCAGCTAACTGAAGCCTTAAAAATGCTGGTAGCATCAGCTTTTCCCAAACTTGTCTTTCCAACAGACACTGCCAAAGTGTGGTACTTTTTAATGTTCATTTAAAAACAGCAGGTTATAATACACATGATGTGCATTCAATATTTTATACACACACATGCACACACATGACACCACAGGCAAAACTTTCCAAATTTAGGATGCTTATTTTCCAGCAGTGGGGCATCTACCACCTCTTTGGTTCCTCTTCAGCAAATTCCCCTTAATTGGAGTAACATTGTCTGACCCTTTTGTCCTTTTTTTCCTGACATTTTTCAGTATTTCACAGATTTGTACTGAGAGTATGGGTAGTTTGAGTTTTCCTGTCCATTACCTGTAGCTGTGTACGGAAGTAGAAACTAAGTAGGCAAAACCTCACACAATTTGAAATGCTCAAAAGTCTGCATTCAGTTCCAGTTTAGGAAATTAAAGTTTTGGAGGTTGGGGGCAGATCTTTGATCTGATTTCAACATGGTTCCCCTCAAAGCTTAAAATTCACCTACATGTTCCTCTCCCTTCCCATTCCCAGCAGTGCCCCAAGGTACCCTAGGCCATTCCAAGGTAGCAGCATCTCTGAAGTGTATGTGCTATTGCAGTTTCAGCTAAATGTGGATGATTAACAGGGTTTGTGATGAGACTCTCTACACAGTAGAGAGTAGGTCTCTATGATTTTGACTGAGGTGGTTGTGGCTGCCTGTTCCCATGTATCGTTGGCACTGTGGCTTTGTTGCAACACCTCAGTATAATTGTGCAAGATGGTATCCTGCGTTTTAGTGCAAGAGGCAGCTGGTTGTGCTTCTTCCTCTCTTCATGGCCTTTACAGATGCCTGTCCTTAGCAGAAGGGTACATCCTGAGTGAAGGGAAGTATCCGCTGACAGGCTAGGGGAAGGTGCTCAAGTGCTCAAATGGAGAAGGGAAGGCTGAGGATATAAGCCCACACTTACCCTACTTATTGTCTCCTAACAGATCGCCCTGTGGCGGCTTCATAACCTCATCCGAGGGCACCAGCTATGTTGCATCAAGCTGCAGCATTGGTTATGCCATAGCTTTTCAAAGGATTTAAGCACTATCTCTAATTATAAGCTCACTTTCAGAGCTCTGTGTTCATAATGTTATGAAGAATGGAATAGTTGTCCAATATCATGGAGCAAACACAGGGTAGCAGTGATACCGTGCCTTGCTGGAATGACCCCTGTTTGTGGAGATGCCAACCAGGAGGAGGCTCTGAAGCATCGTCTTCCTGAGGAGAGCAGTGAAGGTGCACACAAATGAGGCCAACGTTCTCTGGCAACATTCTCAGTGTGTCATGAGCAAGTTTTGCAAGTGAGCTGGAAGATATATGCTCTGATAGTACTCTAGGTCTTCACTAGAACTGCAAATGAGCCAAACCCTGAAACACTTATTGTTTGAAGTGGCTTGGCTTTAATATTTTGGGCTTCTTTTTTTTAATACCTGCAAGTATATGTGCTTGTTTCTACCTGATGGAGCTGTAGGCAGTCTCAAGGGCTGCTTTGAGATCCTTCCAATTAGACTAGAGCCAGAAACTCCAGGATATACTGAGTGTGTTTGTGCCTATGCATCCCAAATCCCACATTAAACATGTTCAGATAAGTTTGGGAAAGCTTTAGAGTGAGTCATCAGAGCTTTCTGTGCTTAGCAGGGTAGAAATTCAGAGCCTTCAAGAGATTTTTTTTCTTTACAAGATTTATGTAATGCTTTACCTCAGAGATGAAAATAATTGGGCAAATAGTGGAGAGCAGCAAACCCCTCTGTGCTGCATTTGTTGATGGACCATTGTTCTCCTCCTACTGACTGGAGCTTGGTTTAAGCCTGGCTATTAAATAAAAGGTACATTTTGAATTTGTCAAAGAGGTTCTGATAATTAATGCCTTCATGTTGAATTTCCCAATCTTAAATAAACTAGGACATTCTCCATAGTGAAAGTTCAAGCCTTTATTTGAAAACAGCAGAGATCAAACACTACAAATGGAGGACTCCAAACAAGAAAATAGCTTCAAATAGCTGTGAAAGGCAGAGAAAGAAGCACAGAGATCATTAAGAAAAAAATATATATACTATAAGTCTTCTGGACTGCAAGAAGTCCAGAAGTGTCTGGACTTGCTCTGAGACAAGCAGTGATGTTCTAGCTATAGATAGATTGATTTGCTTTGGTTAGAGCAGAGTTTCTCAGCCTGGCAAAACAGCCTAGCTGGGTCAGACACCAACACAAGCAGAGAGATGTTATTACAATCAAGCTCCTTGTAACATGGAGAAAAGTGTCTTTCAGTTTGATTCTTTTTTTCCGTATTATTCAGATTGCTTTTACTCAATGATTTATAAATTGTTGTAGGCGTGAATGATTTTACAAGCTCATATAGGAAATCCTTCTTTGTCACAAATAATTTGCCTTGCAAAGAGCAAGAATATGGAGAAAATGCATGTAGAAGAGTCGCCAGTTTGCTGCTCTTGGGATTGCTATGGGTTCTTGTCTGAAATCTTCTTTTTGTTTTCCCATTTTTGTGGATTCAGACTTCTGGCAATAAAGCAAATATACTGCAGGTAAGTAGTCATGTTTATCTGTGAGGTTCGTGGTGATTCCTGTTAGGAACTGTTCTGCTCTGCAGTTGCTGCAGTACTGGCAATGGTAAATAATGTCAATCTTAATTTAATTGATTTGGATTATAGTCCTAAATCATGCAAGAGCAGGTTGTGAGAAGAATAGAACTGACAGATGCCAAAGAGTACCCTCCCATGAAAAGCATTTGAAGATGCAGATGAATGAGCTGATGTCTAGAGAAAGCCATGGGTAGACACTGAGGGCTAACATGTCTCCTGAGAGCTCAGAGACTGGATTAGGAATGTGCTGAGCTGAAAAGCCTAGAAACAGAAAAGCTGAGTGAGAGTGTTGCTGTCAGCTGTGTGTCACTTGTTTCCAAGAGCAAAACCCTGGAGCTGCTCATAGGGAGGGACTGAGCCAGAAGAGAGTGCACCAAGTTGGATGGGAAAACACAGAGAGAAATTCAGTGCTGAATCATTGATTTAAAGTGTAAATGGCAGAAATGGATTAAGAGAGTGCTGAGCTTTCCACAGCCCCTGGACTGATGATTGTAGGAGACAGCACAGAGCTAATAAACACTGTAATGTTGGGCTGAATGTTAAGGAGGTCACCTGCACTATAATCAAATGCACTCTCCCAAAGCACTGGGTAGTCCATGGGGCTCAATGAGAACAGAAGGTGCTGCAGTGGCAGTTACCAGAGCAGGAGTGTACAATGGGACAGTACACATTTTCATTAGAAAGGTACTGCTCTAGGTATTGATTGAATATTCTTTGTTTCTTGGATGCTCCTGCCATCCCAGCAAAATCACGTTGCATGCATTCTTAGTGTAGGACTGGCTTTTTCTATGTGGTCATTTGTAAATTAATATTATATGCATTGCAAATTAGTGTAAATGATAATGAAGCCTACATTTCAGTATTCCTATGTAACTTCCTACTTTAGGCAGTGAAATAGTTAAGATTTTATTTAACTACTAAACACCAATGTTAAAACAAGAATTGGGGCCTTGCTAGGAAGGATCTATATTAAACTAGAGAAAGGTAGATTTCAATTGGGCATTTGGAAGATGTTCTTTACCCTGAGGATGGTAGAACACCACAAGTTGCTCAGGGAGAAGGTGGAAGCCCAGTCTCTGGAGATACCCAAGGTCAGGTTTGATGGGGCTCTGAGCAATCTGATCCAGATGGCAGTATTCCTGCTGACTGGAGGGGGTTTGGACTCTAGAGGTCACTGCCATCCCAGTGCATTCTATGATTCTATATTAGATATATGTCAAATTAATGTGGTTATGAAAATGTGACAGAACTAAAATCCCCTTTAAATGCTTTGTGGGTTTTTGTCTGTTTGGGGAAATTGATTTCTTTATTACATTGTCGTCTTTCTGCCTTATTGCTGTAGTGTTTATTAAGTGCCCTATACTTGTTATTTTTTAAAAGCTTCAGTCAGTGACATGGAAATGATAGATGGTTAGGAAAAGAAAAAAGGAAAAGAAAAAAATCTCCATGGGCAATTTTTTTTTTTTTCTGTCAAGTTAAAATCACATTTTCTGGATGATGGTGTAATATACAAAACATTTGTTGCTTGTTTTGGAATGAAATGCAGCTATGCAGAGCCTTTGCACTTGCAGTTAACTGTCTTTAGCAGTGAGCACTAGATGGCAAGGCTTATTTTAGGCAAGTGGAGAAAAAACAGAAGCCTCACAAGTGTAAGACTGCAGAGGAAGGTTTAACAAAATTCTCACAGTAAAACCAGCTATTCATAAAATTTTTTGCCCTTAGATGACTTATGAAAGGCTCTTTACCTACATATTCATCAGTGGTGCCTCACATTAGCAGGTGGTCAGTAGTGGATTTTGTAGCTACAGCATTTGAGATATCACTGCAATAATTGTTACATAAGGTCTTCAGAAGACACATGTGCTTCTCGAACAACAGATGAGAATATTGAGGGATCTTTAATGAAAGGACTATCTTTGGGCAACTGAATATATGAGGGTGCCACAACCCTACGTGTGAACTCTCATCTGTTGAGAGTTCTGAATGGAAGTTGAAATCTGAAGATAATTGCTCAAATCCATGCAGCAAGTAGGGAACTACATTTTATTTGGCTTAAGAGGAGGACAAAATCCCAAATTCACAATGCAGCACATGCCGCATTCATTGTGCCAGGGGTTTTTTTGATACACTAAATCCCAATGTGCCTTAGATCAGCTTTTTAGTGTTTCATCACATAGAGTTGAAGCAGACTCAAGCAAATGACTCTGTAGGCCCATAAGTGCTTCTCCCTCTGGGCTGCTGTCTACTTTCATGACAGTTCTCCAGGTGCTGTGTGGTCTAGTTTGGTTTAACTATTGTAAAGGCATTCATAAAAGAGCAAACATGCTGAAAATCCATATTGTGTGTTCCCTACTGGTTAATTTCTTCACAGACCATTTTAGAAGCACTTGTTTGAGAACCACCCAGACACAAACCCCTCTGTGTACTCTGGGAGTAATGATAGGCAGTCCTCATGGTTACTATTACGTATGTAGAACTTCTGCTAGTGCAGGTTCTCCCAAATTGCCCACATGTGAGTATGATCTAACTGAACATGCATGAAAAAGAAAAAAATGAATTATTTGTCAACAGTCCTGGCTAACCAGGGAGGTCCCAGTTGACTGGAAGCTAGGAAATGTGATGCTCATCTATAAGCAGGGCCAGAGGGATGATCCAGGGAACCACAGACCTGTCAGCCTGACCTTGGTTCCAGGAAAGGGTATGGAACAGATCATCTGGAGTGCCGTCATAAGGCACTTACAAGGCAATCAGACCCTGTCAGCATGGGTTTATGAAAGTCAGGTCCTGCCTGCTCAATCTGATCTCCTTTTACAATAAGATGACCTGCCTAGTGGATGAGCATAGTGCTGTGGACATTGTCTATCTGAACTTTAGTAAAGCCTTTTTCTCTGTCTCTCACAGCATTCTCCTTCAGAAACACAAGGAACAAGGCTTGGATAAGTCCACTCTGCATTGGGTTAAAAACTAACTGTGTGGCCAGGCCTGAAGAGTGGCAGTGAATGGAGTTAAATCTGTCTGGCTCCCAGTCACTAGTAGTGTGCCCTGGGGTTCAGTGCTGGGGCCTGTCCTCTGAAATATCCTTACCAATGGGTGAGGAGATTGAGTGTGCCTTCAGTAAGTTTGCAGATGTGTTGATCTTCTGGAGGGTAGGGAAGCTTTACAATGAGATCTGGACAGGTTAGACAGATGGGGAAAGGATAAAACTGTATGAAGCTCAACAAGGCCAAGTGCCAGGTCCTCCAGCTGGGTCACAACAATCTTATGGTAAGCTACAGACTTGGGGATGTATGTTTGGAAATCTGTGACTCGGAGAAAGACCTGGGGGTATTGGTTTACAGTTGACCAAATATGAGTCAGCAGTGTGCTCAGGTGGCCAAGAAAGCCAATGGCATCCTGGCTTGCATCATAAATACTGTAGCCAGCAGAAACAGAGAGGTGATCATCCCCCTGTCCTCAGCACTGGTGAGGCCACACCTTTAGTACTATGTCAGTTCTGGGCCACTCACTACAAGAGGGACGTTGAGGTGATGGAGGTTCAAAGAAGAGCAATGAGGCTTGTGAAGGGCCTGCAGCATGTGCCTATGGGGAGTGTCTGAGGTTACTGAGGTCCTGCAGTCTGGAGAAGAGGAAGCTCAGGGGAGACCTTGTTGTTCTCTGTAACTACCTGAAAGGAAGTTGAAGGGAGGAGGGGCAGCCTCTTCTCCTTAGTGCCAAGCTACAGGACTACAGGAAATGGTTTCAAGCTGCACCAGGGGAGGTTCGGGCTGGATACTAGGAAATATTTATTCACAGAAAGGGTTACCAAACATTGGAATGGTTTGCCCAGGGCACTGTTGGAGCCACTGTCCCTGGAAGTGTTTAAGCAGCATTTAGGCCCAGGGCTTAGGGACATGGTTTGGTGTTGACCCTTCAGTGCTGTCGTTCTGTCGTGAGGACGATCTTTAAAGTCTCTTCCGACTATATGTTTCCTGTGATTCTATTATTAGGGTTTGGAACTGCCCTTCAAACCTGGCTTCTTGATTAATGAAGATATTTCTGTGGCACTTGCCTCAGACATGTGAAGAATTAAAATTCATTGAAGTTTTCTAAGGATTGCTGGCCATGAGTTAATTTGACTGTAATCTTCACCAGAATAAGATTTTACTATAAGGTTAGTTCTACTGAGCCCATATACTATGGTGGTTACTTCAATTGAATACCAGGAAATCTGTTCTGGAAATATTACCACATTGCTACTAAGCATTACTGTCATTGTTGCTATTAATTACAATTATTGCAATTAATTAGTTGTCACTCATTAAGATTAAAACTAAGTAGATGCTAGTTCTGCTGTTGCATTTACTGAAAAGTTTTTGATAAAATAACACAACAGTTCACTTATTACAGCACAGTAGGTCATTCTTCTTCTTTTGGTGGACACAATCACTTTTTTGACCTGCTCTCAGAATATTTATTATATAGACAAAGTAGACCTAATTTTACAGACTTTTAGATTGCTTTTTAGTTTAAAGCCTTCATCTTGTGAATACTTCAGTAGTTCTTCACTTGCTGGAATCACAATGGTCATGAAATTGCTATCTGTAATTTACCATTCTGAATAACAGCCACCTGTATCTTACACATTCTGATCTATTTTCTTTTAGTTTTACTGCTAAAATTAGAAAGTATACAAGCAAATTTCTTGCCATTGCATTGTCTCCCTGCAAGTGCAACTGTAAGATTTCCCTGTGATCATGTTGATTTTGAGTTTGATATATGGAAGTATTCTTGAGAATCTCATGAAATATCAGTTATTTTCCTTCTGAAGACCTCAGATACTCTTAAGTATATCAAGGTAAATATCTTTTAAGGAACTTTTATTAGAAAACCCTCAGACTTGACTCCTCTTTCTACTTTAGACTCAAGGGGAATTGTAGATGTTCCCCAGTCGTAATTGAAGAAAGATGCCTGCAGGCACAAAACAAACCTTAGGTTGTACAATTTTGAAAGATCAGTTCTTTCATTACTACATCAAAGCTTACATTAGGCCAGTAGGAACAAAGAGAAAGAGCAGATAAGGAGTTGTTCAAACATACCAGCTGCTTAGAAAACTTAGTCTGTCTAGTCCATGCAGGGTTTTGTTTGATACAGACTCTTTTCTGATTCAGTAACTTACTGTAAATTTTCCTTGAATTTCAAAGAGTCATGCAAACTATGCCACTGATCCTGCAATCAGATCAGTTAGCCCTGACTGAAAGTAATGTGGAGCCACATGTGCTTTAATTAAATTGCGATTGTAGTCTCTTTTGAAACATAAATAGCATCTAACCAATCTAAAGCTGGAATTGTATATCTCACTAGAAATGTTATCCTTTCATTCAGAAAGCCTAATTCTATGTTTTCAGTTAGTGTTTTCCTCAGATTGTTTGAGATCAAGTTTTTGAGGCCTCTGGGCTGTGCTCATATGGTCTTTCTGTATAAAGGATGTCTGTCTGCTTGCCTATTATTAATGAAATTGATGTCTGCAACTCTTCAAATGAATATTCACTGGTATTATATATAATGTGCAGAATCCTACGGCAATAATGATGCTCAAAAATACCTGGGATGTTTATGGTGATGGCAAAGTGGTGAAGTTGTAAAATACATTAAAAAACATCATTCATAGAATGGTTTAGGTTGGAAGGGACCTTAAAGATTGTCTAGTTCCAATCTTCATGCCATAGGCAGAGACCCCTTCCACTGGACCAGATTGTTTAAAGACCTCATCCAGCCTGGTCTTGAACATCTCCAGGGAGGGGGCATCCGCAGCCTCCCTGAGCAGCCTGTTGCATTGCCTCACAACCTTCACTGTAAAGAATTTCTTCCTAATATCTAGCCTAAAGCTGCCCTACTATCATTTTTGTAGGAATCATCCTTTAACCATGCTCCCATATGTAGTGGGTTTGCAGTTACCTGCCCCCCCACCTTTATAAACCCCGGCTAAAACTCAGAAAAAACACTGGAAGTTAATAAATGAAGCTTTATATTTACAGCGATGCAAATATACAAGCAAATATTTACAAGATATAACAGATATTTACAGAAATATACAGTAAAAAAGGTAATACACACACCACACCCCTCTCGGAGGCCAAAATCCCCAAGAGAGGGTAACCAAACCCTCCTACCACCTTTCCCCCCTTCCCCAGCCTTATCTTACCACCTGATGATGCTGCAGATAAGCTGAAGATCAGGGAGATTAGTAATAGGAGAAGTTAGTAGTTTTAGTGATTTTACTCTGAATTTAGCCAGCAAGCCCAAGAGACAAAGGAGAGAGCAGCCGGAGCCAGCACAGACAGAAGCCGACTGGCTAATCTGGATGTTTCAAGAACAGCTTTTAAAACAACTTTTTTTTTTTTCTTCTTGGCAAAACTCGGTGAAGTGACACACTGTGTTTAACTCTCTCTCAGCCAATAGTCTAATTTCTCACTCAAATTCTCCAATTAGCTCAAACCAACACAGTATATTTTGAAAGTGTGTAGTTACCCAGATACTTATTTTTAAAAGTCTATTGAAATATGTTTGATAAACTTTTGAATGAGAAATTGTTTGTTACAAATTCTTCTGGAGCCTTCTGACATTGAATGTACTGCAAATGTTGCCATCACAGAATTTTGGTGCCCTTTTCTTTTTAAAATTTTTTACTAAAAGAATATATGAAGTAGTTGAATATAAAAAGAAAGTTGAGAGACTGAAACCTAAAAGCCTGTGGATTCTGAGATTTGGAAGGTTTGCAAACTCCGTATGAATTTGCTTGTAGTATGTCTGCTGCACTAAGAGTCTTTTGTTTTTCAGACCGAACAAATTGTCAATTTCTGGATTACAAGGTTGCTTCCTAACCTCCACTTCAAAAACCAGTATGAAAGATAGCATTCTCCTGAAATCTATGGAAAAAGACAAGCTTAGCCACCCTTTGAGGACTCCTGTCTCTCTCCAGAGACGATAAAAGGATTCCCAATGTCCAGTTAGGACTAAATGCCTCTTTTGTAGATAATTAAGTTAGATGAGATAAATTAATTAGACTCAGAATGGTTTGTGTTGAAAGGAAGCCCCAAAGGTCATCTAGTTCAACCCATGGACTCAGGTACTATTAGAATCAAAAGGACTTTCGTGTTCATCTGTGTCTGACCTTGTAAGCATAGGAATTCCTCAAGCTAATGAATTCCTGTTTAAGCCAGGCTAGGTATGTCTTTTAAAATTGAAACCTGACAGAATAAAACAGGCGCAGCTGCAGAACCAAACAGGTTCTTTGTGTTTGAAAGTAAGGAAGAAGTTCTTTCCACTGGGAGTGGTAAAATATTAGAACAGATTGCCCAGGGATGTCGTTGAGGTGCCATCCCTAGAGACATTCCAGATCAGACTCGATGTGGCCCTAGGCAGCCTGAGCTAGTTGAAGGTGTTCCTGCTCACTAAAAGGGGTTGGGCAAGATGACCCTTGAGTGTCCCTTCCAACCCAGGGCAACCAACAAATCTGTGTTCATTTGTTTAATTTTCACTGTTTTGAGTCTGCTGATAGTTTTTTATAACCCAGCAGGAAATTCCAATATTTTGACCTTGCATTTACCTGTAAACTAAAGTCTCTGATTATCAAATGTATTCTCTCTGTGAAAGTAATCACAAATTCATCACACCTTATCTTCTTATTCCCAGCCTGTCATGGTTTGTAATGGGAAGATGAGATTTCCTGATTTGATTGATTGAAGCCCTGAAATAGTTGATCTTTTACTATTTCAGAGGTCTTCCTTCTTTTCACATCCTGCATATACAACTTCTTCCAACACAAGTCAGATGCATTTCTCTTCAGAGCTGTCTGCCAGAGTCCTCTGTTTATGTTAGCATGTGCAGAAGAATAGTCTACAACAGTTTTTTGTTACGTGAGGAAAAGGTTATTTGATACTTTGTAGTTTAAATGCACTTCAAGTCTCAAAACTGAGACTTAGACATTCTGTATGTATGTGTAACTCTTCTTATAAATAATAGTTTAAGAAGAATAAAGGGGTCACAGGGACAGAACCTTCCTCCTGCAACCTTATCTCGGAAAGAATTCCCTGTATGAGAGCAGTGAAATTCTTCTCAAGCTGAGGACTTCATTTTCAGATATTAAATGTATAATTCACAAATACTTCTTGTATTTCTAATTATTTTAGAACAGGAGATTTCTGCTTGCACTTTCTCTCAACATTTAGAGTGGGACTGTTCTAAAAAAACCCCAGAATAGAAGACAAATCTGTCAAACTTACCTAGGGTTTCAGTGTTCTTGTTCTCTCCTGCTGATACAAAAGCCACGAAGGATTTTCTGTTGCTGTATTGGTCCAGGTTCCATCAAAGTTTCCTCTCCTAGCCAAGTTTGCAGCATTTTTTTCTGAGCAAAAGTCACCCTTAGTGAAAAATATTGCCAGATACACATAGTATGATCTCAAGATCCACACCCCAAATGTTTTGCATTAAACAAGTTTTATTTGTACTTTCTGTCTGTATGTCTCTCTGCATGTATTTGCACTCTGCAAATGTACACAAACTTTGCAGCACCAATGATTCCTTGATGTGAGAACCAGTTGGACAGTGTGTCCTCAAGCATA
The DNA here is from genome assembly GCA_013396835.1 of Psilopogon haemacephalus. Classification (NCBI taxonomy): domain Eukaryota; kingdom Metazoa; phylum Chordata; class Aves; order Piciformes; family Megalaimidae; genus Psilopogon; species Psilopogon haemacephalus. The sequence goes on from VWZI01016539.1 coordinate 17,537, forward strand.
TTAGCAAATTAAAATGCAGCAAATCTCTCCCTATCTAAATAAAACTTTGCAGAAGTTTGAATCTACTTCTTAACTTCCTGCTGTGTCATGGATGCATCTATTGCAATAAAGCTACATTTGATTTGATTGTTCTTTAGTGCTGTCATAGAATAGCTACAGTTGTACTCCTAGCCAACAAGCAGTGTAGCTCCATACAGACTTTCAGCTAGGAATGCTCTTGGCTTGTGCTAATTCCTGAATGATCACCAGAGGTAGTCTGCAAGACTTTGATCTAGGCAGGCTAAAACATGCCAAGAAGAGTATGCAAAAGCAAGTGCCTAGGACTCTGTGTGTCCCCCACACCTAATTTACTTTACAAACATATAATAAGATGATGTTTTAATTACCTAATTCCCTACTTCTTTCTCCTTCCTTACATGATGCTTACATTCCTTGTGATGGCCCTTGCCTGACTACTATGAGTGAGCCTCCAAATTAGGCACTTTTTTTTGTTTTTTAAATGTTGATAATATCACCCAATGTTCATAAAACGACAAAAACTACTTATATCACTACAGAGTCAAAACAAGTAAGTTTTAAACAATGGTTATCAGGTTTTCTTGAGTTTGCCCCAAGCTGACTTACTAAAATCTGTTTATTCAATAGCAAGAAATACACAAATGTCTAGCAACTTGTGAACTTCATGCTAAAATACTTCAGGAACTAGTGCTTGTACCACTAATGATCAAGGGTAGCATCACAAGGTACATGAAAGAAAGAGTACTATTTTTTAAAAAGAAGATAAAGGCTCTCCAGGGAGGAATCTATAACAAATTATTAAATTATAAATTTAGAAGCTCTCAGGGGTAAGTGTAATGCTAAGCAGCAAGCACTATGGATGTCAAGAACAAAACATATCCGAATAATCCTCCCAGTTCCTCAGATTGGATTTGGGCCATCAATATTATGATTTTCAAGACAAACCAACAACAAAGGCTAATTTTTAGCTCATAGTTAATTAATAAGTGTTGTGTGTTATATCTGGGGGAAAATGACTGCACTCTGTTTGACATTGGTGAGGCTTACTTCTTCACTTGAAAGTCATTCGTATTAGCTTTTATCTTTTAGAAAGCCTCCGAGGGAAGTAAATTGAGAACAGCCCACAAAAATTATGAAAACATAAATTATGGGGAAAAAAAAGTTGAAAAATCAAGGCTTGCTTAGCCTAGGAAAGAAAAAGTATGGAGTGAGAGGAGTGAGAGGAGTGACATTATAGCATGTCACTGCCATCTCTAGAGTTTCTTAGCTGCATAGGTAGCTGCATAGCTAATTCTCTCTAATTCTGAAATGTTAAAGTTCTTGCTTAGAATCTAATGAGATGTCAAATTACAAGATTTGTCAGATTTTATCTATAAGCCCATTTTTCACCTGTTCCTGCAGTAATACATCCCTTTTAATGTGGTGAATTCCAATTATTTAAATTTTTTAGATTACTGCTACTAGTTTTGTATTTTTTAATGGTCTCTTGAGACACCAGCTCTGCTTCACATACACAAATACTTTTGAAATAATTCTAATCTAAAGCACATCCATGATGTTTTTAACAAAACCAGAAGTTTAAGTCTGAAATCAAGAGCAGGGTCACAAGCCTTGAGTACTATTAGATGATCTAAATCTGTGTTTCTCCACTTATACAAGGAGAAAATACACTGTGGCATGTCTTGTAATAGTAATGACATCTTTGTTTTGGTATTCAAGCAACCTCACAATAAAGAAAACCTGGTTTTCTTTTATTTTAAATTGAGTGTCTTCCATTGCTTCTCACATTTAAAAATAAAACCCTAAAATCTGAAAATTACACAGCTTGGTGGAATATTACACTGACAATTACTTTCCTTATCTGTGCTTTTCTCTTTCTTTGGCACTCAGCTTCATTTCTAGTCTCTATTTCCACTTCAGTATATTTTGCTTCTCTTGGCCAATCATTGAGACACAGGAGTCATGTCAGGGAGTAAACCAGTGCGAACTTCACTATGTTGTTGAGACTAAACTACAATTTGAAAAACAGCTAATGTGATGAACCTCAGATAGGTGCCTTCTGAAAGTTGTTGGGGGGGGGGTATTTAAATCACATAGTGTACATCTGTTGCAAACAATTTCTATGAAGCTGTACAAAGAAGGCAGAAATAAAGAAGCTGTTTTTTTTCTAAGAACAGCTTTGACTGCTTGTTTTGTCTTGCAAACTTTGCCTCTATTTTCAGTGACTTAAAAGAAAGTCTGGCTTGCAGGTTTTTGGGCATTCTCTGCCTGTTCTTTTAAGTGGAAATCTGCAATCCAAAATTGAAATATCTGCAGTTATTGAACATGAATTTTTACACCCTTCCTACATTTAAAACAGAGGAGTCCCTATGGAAATTAGAGATCCTTCAGGTGGTACCCTTTTGGGTTGAAGAATAGTTGTTCAAAAGCTATTGTAGACGTAGTACTTTGGCACACGGTTTAGAGGGCATGACAGTGTGGGGTTAACAATTGGACTGGAAGTCTTTATTTCCAAAACAATTTTATGATTCTGTGATACAGGAGAGTGCAGCCAACTTTTCCACACCACATTTTGGTTGTCCTTTCCTGACCATGATATCTGTTTACTGATGGAGTCCTTCATTTGTAACTGGTGCAGTGTCAGTTAACTATCACAGAAATTAAAACGTCCTACATGGAGATTACAACTTCAGACTGCTGAGCTGTTACACACACTTTGTTGCCTTGGTACAGCTCACATGTTGGAGAAAGGCAAGGTTTGCAGCACAGAATTCACTACACTGATTTTTGAGTTTCCACCTGAATTACTTTGATGTCTGTTTTTTATTGTCACATGCAGCAACACAAATTGAGTGAAGCACAAAATATCCCTCCCAGTTCATTCTCTCTCATTAACTAACCATGGGCAATTTAATCTCTTACCTCCTGAGGCAATAGTTACTTTAGAGACAAAAATGGCATGGCCACGTGCATTAAGAATTACACAAGAATAAGTTTATTCTCCTGGGTTTAAGTGTGATTTAAAATACACACACAAAAAAAGTTCAAGGTTCATTTAATTCTATCCAAACTTATGCCTGATTAGTCCTATTTATGCCTGTGCAGCCAGAAAACAGGTGGCAAAAGTTATTGTGAATTTACACCTGATCTGGATTAAATTGGTACTGGCAGGTGGTCTGCTAAATCACAATTCTTGTTTTAGTGAATTCTGAAGTAGGGCTACAAAGTTCACAGCTACCTGCTGCTGCCTGCCTTGGTCATTCCCTGAAATGTAAGGGTTAGCCTAATTAGATTACTGGCTAATGAGATCAGGTGACTTTGGAAGAATCGGCTCATTAACTGTTATAGGTAATGTTAAGCATGCATTCCTGTGACATAATTAAACTAAGAAGGTTAGTAATGGGAGTAATTGGAGGTTGCTCATTAAATAATAACTCTCTGCTTCCAAGCTTATTGCCAGTTTATTATTTTGTTACTGTCATTGATTTTATTAACAGGTGTGCTTTGGTGGTGTATTCTGTTTCATAGACAAAATGTCAATTATTGATAACAAATGAACACTCAGGCCTGCAGAACTACAGAGATTCATAGATTGCATCGGGTTGGATGCTCAAAAGTCCCTGCAGTGAGCAGAGACACCTCCAACTGGATCGGACTGCCTAGAGCCAAATTGAGTCTGATCTTGAATGTGTCCAGGGATGGAGCCTCAACCATATCCCTAGGCAATGTATTCCAGTATTTTATCAGTCTTGCTGGAAATAACTTCTTCTTTATGTCTAACCTAAATCTGTCCCAGTGTCAAACCACTGCCCCTCATTGTAGCAATACTACAAGCCCTTCTTAACAGTCCTTCCCCAGCCTTTCTGTAGATCCTCTTCAGATATTAGAATCATAGAATGGTTTAGATTGGAAGAGACCTCAAAGATCATCCAGTTCCAATCCCCCACCACAGGCAGGGACACCTCCCACTAGATCAGGTCACTCAAGGTCTCATCCCACCTGGCCTTGAACACCTCCAGGGAGGGAGCAGCCACAACCTCTCTGGGCAACCTGTTCCAGTGTCTCTCCACCCTCATTGTGAAGAACTTCCTCCTAACATCCTGTTTAAATCTCCCCTCTGCCAGTTTAAACCCATTCCCCCTTGTCCTGTCATTACAAGACCTTGTGAATAGTTCCCAGCCCTCCTGTAGGCCCCCTTCAAATACTGGAAGGTTACTATAAGGTGTCCTCTAAGCCTTCTCTTCTCCAGGCTGAAAAGCCCCAACTCTCTCAGCCTGTCCTCATAGCAGAGGTGCTCCAGTCCTCTCATCATCTTTGTGGCCCTCCTCTGGACTCTCTCCAGCAGTTCCATGTCCTTCCTATGCTGGGGGCTCCAGAACTGCACACAGTACTCCAGGTGGGGTCTGACGAGAGCAGAGTAAAGGGGGAGAATCACATCCCTTGCCCTGCTGGCAACGCTTCTCTTAATGCAGCCCAGGACACAGTTGCTGTCTGGGCTGCACATGCACACTGTTGGCTCGTGTTGAGCTTTTCATCACCCCAGACCCCCAGGTCCTTTTCCTTGGGGCTGCTCTCCAGGCACTTGCCAGCCAGCCTGTATTTGTGCTTGGGATTGCAGCGACCCAGGTGCAGGACCTTACACTTGGCCTCGTTGAATTTCCTGAGGTTGGCCTCGGCCCACCTCTCCAGCCTGTCCAGGTCCCTCTGGATGGATCCCTGCCCTCTAGCAAGTCGACTGTGCCACACAGCTTGGTGTCATCCACAGATGGTTCTCCAGGCTGTTTTAAGCTAAATAACAGTCACTGTAAAGAAAGAATTTCTGTAAGAAATACTGAGATTTGGTGTGAAGTTCATCTATGAATGCAAGTGATGTGGCTTTTTCACAAAGATTAACGTTGCCAGCTGTGACCCAGAGAACCACTCTTCTGAATCTCTTGTACGTTGTGGCCAAAATGGACATATTTGCCAGCTCTGAGTTCCTTCTAACTTCTCAGTGACCATGAAAGCCTTGGGTACCAAGCAATAGCAACAAAGAAATTACAAAATCCTTCCACAAGACATACAGCAAATGCTAGCGTGATAACTGCAGAGAAAAACTTGGCACGTTGTTTACATCGGTCTTGTCAAAAGACTGCTCTCCAGGCAGACCTACTTTAGAGTCTAGCGTTCTTGCTAAGTGCTCCAGGGTAGGTACTTTTAAAGCAAGATACTTCTGTTTTGCCAAGGGCCATCTACAATGTACTGGCTGCCAATACTAATATTTCTTCTTAAAAGATCTTTGAAGGATGAGTTGCATGTACCATTAGAACAGGAAATGTGGAGGAAAGCATCTGTAGCATTGAGGGAGAGGAACTGCATATCCACACAAAAAACAAATGCATTCACTGCAACATTTGTGAGGTTTATTGATGCAGCTTTTATACACCATCAGCTTTCTTCATTTGAAGTAACTGGAATTAGGTAACTGAAAGAACTAAAGCTTGTTGCCAATGTTTGCTTTTAGAAAACATGTATTTCTAACTAGTTCCACCATCCATAAAAGTCAAGGAATCAGTTTCAGCAATGCTTTTGACAATTTGGTCTTTAATTTGCAGTAATAATTGTTTTCAATAAAATTATTTGCATATTAGAAACAGATCTTAGAACATAGATACATACATTTCTAGGAACTGGCCTGTGTTTGTAATAATAAACAACTGTGGCTAAATAGGATAAATTTGAGCTTTAACTCAGAATTCTCTGACTGTTGGATCTAAAATGGTTTTCTCTGGAATCATTGGAAAGGTTCACACTGATTTTTCTGAGAGCCTCTTCATTTAAATCTCCTGAGACATTCTTTCTTCTGATCTGTTTAAATCTTGCTAGTGTCATGGAACAAATTTATTCAACAGCCATAGCTAAAGGATAAAGTTTACCCTACACTATTTATATAGTTTTGTTGGGGTTATAATTCCCATTGCCTTATGTAAAGGGAAGGAGGGAAGACTGTAAAAGGGAGAGGTTATAATTCAGGTTTTATCATGTGGGAAACAAAAGAAAGGCACAGTATTTCAGATATAAGGCTCGTATTTTGACCCCAAGGACTCCAGTGCTGTCATCCTGCTCTGTACTTCTGAAAATTAATTCAGATGGGGTTCATTTGTTTCATGCTTCTGACCTTCATTTTACTGTAAATATTTTGCTTGTAATTTTGATGACTGAATTAGTAAATCTACCTGCACAATATGTTCCCTGTATGTAACTGTTCCTCTTCATACCCAGACACAGCTGAGACCCACACTGTTATGCAAACCCTGTTCTGACATTGGATGAATTTTTAAAGGCCCATTAGAAATTGAATTTGATTAATTTTAATAGACAGATACATGATCGCATGAGGAAAATCTCCATTTTATGAAATAAAATTATATACTGTAGCTGCATTTGTATACTTGGTAATGTTTAGAGTATTGTCACCAATTTAGCCTAATGTTAACCTTTCATTTTTTGCAGTACCCTTCAAAATCCTTTTCTCTCTTCCCTAAGATACTTAGTGGTTGCTAAGCAAGTAGAAGTCTCCTGTACCACTCTGTTAGCATTACCTACCACTCCCATAATCAATAAAGAGTAAATAGGAAGAAGTAAACTTAAATAAACTTTGAATTTTCATATTCTACTTTTCCCCGTGTCCTGTGCTCTCCATAGAGGAAAACACCATAGCTGAAGTCAGCGTAGAAGTTGATCTGACTAAATGGTGTGAGATCTATTTCTGTCATAGCAGATTATTTCAGACTGAAGGGCCAAAAACTATTTCAGAGCTCTGTAGACTTTCCTATTATCTCTGTTATTCCTGCTGATGTAAATCAAGCTATTGTCCTATTTGCAAAGTACTTAATACGATTTTGATTACCTTTCATTTTATTTAGCCCATGGATCTGTTTTATGTTGCTGTGATGGCCATTTGAAATAATGTCTAAAATGTTACTTGCATAATATTAATTTTGCTCAGAATGGAAATGCATAATAATATTGCATATAACATATTAATATACAGTTAAATTCTGAGAAGTTATATTAGAGCCCAGAAGTGTTTTTGGGCATTGGACATGACACAAAAGTGGTTTTGTAAAATAGCAAGCTTTCAGCCATATGGACATTGTAGAAAGTTAAACCTGTTTGCCTCAAAAGCTACTTTCTGACAGAGACTTACGACTGTTTAGCTACAGAGAAACTCATGCAGTTAAAAGTGAAAACATTATGTTTCAGAGCCTGTCTTAGAAAGAAAAAGCACAAGTGATAAATTCTATTTTTAGAAATTCAGGGATCAAGGAACTAATGAGCTACTACATCTGCTAATGTTAAAGAGTTATCCACTTATATTTTTCTTAGTAAGGTATTACAATTATGCGTGTGAGTAGAAATCTCTAGCCGTCTAGTTCAAACTACTGACCAAATTTCTGCAGGAGCTCACCCAAATTCCTTCTGTTACAGATGTCCAAACAGTTGGTTTAAGAGAGAAACAACACAGCAGTGAACAAAGCACACTCTGAGGAAAGATATGGAAATTCAGAAAACATGAGTACTTGCTGGCGCCAAGAATGTGAGTGGAACATTTAATTCAAGTTTTTTCACAAAGGCCTCTGCCACAGAAAAAGGAAAGTGTACAAAAAGGCTTTGGAAGTAGAAACACTGCAGTATGAATGCTTAGATGGTCCTGCAGCAGAAGTAATGATGATGAAAAGCTTGGTTATTCACTATATTTGCCTTGAAATCAACTCTGGCATCATTAAGTAAGGCAAGACAAAAATCTTAGTGATGGAGTAGTTAGCTAAATAAACATCTGCAGACAGGTCTGGGAAAATTGGTCTTCAATAATGTCCTGGCACTGTCTAGTCAGCCACGTCACTACTACTTATGAGTTACAAATTTTTTTTCTATTGTTTTACTGAGCTCAGTAAAGACGTCAGTGATTTCAGTGGTGCATGAAAAATGTGTCCAAAGCACTACTTTGAGAAAACAAAATGAAAATAATATATTATTATTATTAAAAAAACAGTTCCATCAAAATAATTTAAAAAAAGAAACATTACACTTGGTCTAGTACAAAATCTCGGGATTTCCGTCAGAGTTAGCGAAATACAAACAATGAAACAAGCAGTCATTCTGTGCCATGGATTTAAATCATGAGGCATTAGTGTGTTCCACCTGCTGTAAAAATGTGCTGGAAAGAACAATGGGGTCTGAGTTCCTTTCTATTGGTAGAACTGGGATTTTTGTGATTTTGCTTTCTATTTAGATTCTGGCTCTCCTGGCTTGGAGCTAGCCAGCAACAGGCTCAGTTTCCCCTACCATATACATAAGGTCAAAAACTCTGTGAATTTTTTCTCTCCCTTTGGAAAATCGAATTGTTCAGGCCCAAAACCTTGCCACTACAGGAATATGCAAAGCTCACAGTAGAAAACTTGGTAGTATTTCACTTAAAAGAACCATTATTTGCTTCCAGTACACAAAGCTGACAGAGTACCTGGAAGCATGATATTTCCATTGAACCAGGTAGGCATCCTTTCTTGACCCCAGATGGCAAAGTTCGTAAGCCATGCTTCGTAAAAGATTTTGTTCCTGTAAACTGAGTTCTGCCAACAAGCTTATACAGCCTCTTTCTTGTGGTTAACATCCTTTGTCTTGACAAATCTCTGCACCTCCCACCCACTTCACATCCATCATTCCAAAACAAATCCCACAGCTGAACTGGCTCCTATTTCCTCCCACTCTGCACAAACCCGTTGGCCTCTCCCTGCAGTTATCCCATGTAGTGACTTGCTGAGTTTCCTTCTTTAGTCATTTGATACTGTCTGAGGAATGAGGAAAGAAATACTATTGCTTTTGACAGCAGTTTATCAGATAATTTTTTTTAAAAGTAAAGTTCATTAGGCTTGCTAATGACTTTGTGATGTGCTCATGATGCACATGACCCTCATTCTGACATGCATTACCTTCATCCTATTGTGCAAGACTCTCTCCATTTTAATACCTGTGTTGTTTGTACCTGAGAGAAAATTCTGGGGAGCAATTTTTCACTGACACTTAGTACATCCAGGCTGCCAGAAACAAAGGGATAAACTATTGTTCTCATTCTTTCATTTCCTTGATAGATATCAGAAATATAGCTAGGCAGCAAAAGTAAATTATGGGGCTACATTCAGCAGGAGGATGTGATGCCATCAGAACATAGTAGAGAATATATTCCTGTCTAGTGCTGAACCTTGGAAACTGAACTGCAGCAAAGAGTTTGCAAATATGCTGCGTTCTGAATGCTGCAAGGTTAGTTTTAGAGTGTCAGCTTTAGTGCCCTGGCCACCTTCCAGTCTGGCTAATTACATGCTGCTTACTCAAACAAGCCCACAGTTTCATTCCTCTCTTCCTGTCCTGAAATGTGGTACCGAGCTGCTGTGAGTTCATTAATAACAGAGCACTTCAAGAGCAGGCAATCCTCCACTCTGTCATAATGTTTGCAAATTGTCTCAGAGCAATGTAGGTGTATATAAAATTAAAATCCAGGCACAGTCAGACCCTGACATTAGTAAGCTATTTGAGTACCAATGACTTTAAGCAAGGTTATTTAGGTTCCTTACACTCTTTAGAAGGTCACTAATTTGACATGCTTTTCTCTGAATTCTTTTTGTAATCCTGTTTAGGCATAATCTGGTAACAATCATGTTCACATGCCTGTGGCATTTGCGGTGTAATGTTAGGAGCTTTGAATTTATTCTGCCATGTATTGTGAGAACTAGAGAACAAGGGGTTCAGTTTGAGACTAAAAACACTACGTGTTGCTGTTCATGTATCAAGTAGGTAGCTAAACTCACATTACAGTTCAGAGACAGCACAATGCTCTAAGCTGAAGATTAATTTAATTTCTAGGTGAAAAGGCATCTAGAAAAATATGCATCTAGCACAGCAGCTCTCAGTGTTTGGCAATTATGCCCTCAGATGTCATCCAGAGAGATCTGTCTGAAAGCAAGTCCACAATATTTATTGCTCTTTATTGTTCTTCCATATTATTCAGTGCCTAGCCTTACGTCAGACCTCCTGTGCACAGGCAGACCTATTCCTTGAGCTTGAGTATACTGTACTAGAACAACCCTATGATCTCCACTGATTCCATCACAGCACGTGATCTCCAAGCATATATAGGAATTGACAAATGTGGGACTTCAGGTTAAGGTGGCTACTGACAAACTGAAGTGTCTCTCCTTTGCTCATAGAGCATTTAGTAGAGTTCTATCACACACATTAACATTACCACTTTAGTTTGAAATGCATGAGGGAGAACAACAACAACAAAAAAAAAGTAGAAAGCAGGAAAACAGGAGGCAAATAGAATAGTAGAAAGAAAATAGCAAAATGTTGGTGACTGTAATTATTACTTTTGATAATATAGCTGAGAAGTAAAAATAGAGACACTATAGGCAGAGCTTGGCAGGAAGAAAACCGTTAAGTAAAAAGCAAGCCATGCTGTTCTAGGAAGTGATGCAAGATCACCTTTCTGCTAAGGTCACCCTTCCTGGCTGTGCTCAGTATGTCAGTGAAGATTCCAGGGACTTTTTAACCCCAAAGGACGTGCCCAGTGTAGATATACAAAGTGACTAATATAACTGCCCTCTTCAGTATCTGCCAGTGGGAATCATGGCACTGCCCTCAGTACTGGCCTGTGCTTCAGATGGTGAAGATACATAGCACAGAAAAGGGAGGTACTTATTCTACTATATCAATACATATGGGTTTTTTTTTTCTATTAGTATCCTGCAATTCATCCTGCTGGCTTCAGTTCAGCAAAGCATTTAAAAAGAAGACTATGTATTTAAAGTTAACTTGTTCCCTGAGACAATTTTTTCAACTGCCTGTGATTCATGAGTCTTATATATGTGCATTAAAGTCAAGGCATGTCAAGCAACACACATTCTAGGTATATTCACCAACTTCCCAATAATTAAACTTCAGCAAAGTAGGAATTTGCAAATGTTTACTTAATTTCTTCAGATCTGAATAATAATCTAACCTTGTGACCTGAAAAAGTATGAAATCACTGTATTGGTCACATCTCTACCACAGCCCACAGCAGAACAGAAGCCTCTAGATGTCAGACAGACTGGTTCTTTCCCTCTAGGTAAGGCTACTGTGTGGTGTTACCCCAAGAGACTTGTCCTATCTCTCACAAAAGATGTGTATTTCAGTTTGCAATATGCCCTGGCACCTCTAAAGGAAAAGATTCTTTAATGAAAAAAAAATAAAAAGGTGAAATCAGTGCCTAATTAATAAACTGTGAGTCTCTGCAGACTGCCATTTTAGAGAAAAACAAACACAAAGTACAGTTTTACTGCTAAAAGACACAGTGTTCAAATATTTTGCAAGATTTTGTGTACATTTTTAGTTGGCAATGGTGCTTGTCCCAGCAGCTGAGATCATACATGCAAATGAGTAATTTTCTGCACACATTTAACAAGGAAAGCTTCCTCTTCATTTAATTGTGATGATGATGAAGTTCACATTTCTCAGCACCCTTCGGACAGGTGATCACAGAAATTATAAATGCCAGGCTGGGAACTGTCCCTGGCATGCTTCATCCATCCCACACAGGCTCCTCATCCCTTATAGTGTTCTGCCTGGGACTCACTGGCAAGCTGCTGATTTTGAATAGCCTTTACCTATACAAATTTGGACTTCATTATTAAAGAATGGGATCCCACAGACTCTTAGAATTAATATCCCATTGTATTTGTAATGAAAGGCTGCAAAACACACTATCTAGGGGAGTGTCAAGCTTTCTGACTGTGATGGTAACAGAGTGACTCTGAATATTTTTTTGGAATTCCAGATATGAGCATTAAGGCCCAAATTCAGTGAAACCAGTGGGTACTTTTAGATCCTTTTAAGTAGCGTTCAATTTTCACCCCTACCTGCAACTCCTTCCATCCTTAAAAAGAAGCGTAAGTGAGAATTCAAATATTGATACCTGCATGGAGCAGCAACACTAATGTAGTGAAAATATTCACATGTTGTGATGTTTAAAATAATATTTATTGTACACTTTTAAATGGCTACACACGTTCATTTATTTTTAACCTCTGATAGCATCTTGGTGAACTTTCTCTGGAGCAGTGGAAGAACTGCAAATATATTCCTTTTTGCCTTGCTCATGGGAGTGCCCTGTGGACAGCAGTGAAAGTAGATCAGAGCCAACACTGCAGATGAGGCAAGCCAAATCCTCACCACTTCATAGATGTTTAGCCAGACACATCTTTTCTAAGCAGGAACTGGTCTTTATTCATGAGATATAAGCATGCTAGCTCTGTAATTTTCTAAAAAAACTATTGGCAAAACAAAGGGCAGGCAAGAGCTGTAAGCAGGGGTGTGAGACTATAGATCCAGTTATAGCAATGCAAAGACCAGAAGGTAAAAATAGCTTTAATTATGGAGGCATCTCAAAAAGCAGACTTTTTTTTTTTTTTTGGACTGTTTCTTTTTGAACTAGAACATGGTATATTTTGAGTGCATATTTATCACTGACACTCAAAATGAAGATTTACCTCCTTAAATGACAGGTTTGATACTGAACCCTTTTGTTACACCTAAAATTAAACAAGGCTTTGTGTCTAAGATGATACAAAAGAGAGCTCCCCTTTGAGTTCCAAAAATTTTTAAATTTTGACCACATAATGTACCCCTAAGTATTTCTGCAGCCCTCATCAGGCCATACGTTTTCTTCTAGTCATTTATTGGAATCCTTTGCATAAATGATTCATAACACAATTACATGTAATAAATACTTAATCACTGCAATGGATTCTTATTAGAGACAAAATCTGTATGTAAAACATTTTGGTGCAACAATGTATAAATAAAATTTAATTGAAAATTAAATAGCAAAAAACTTGCATCTCTAACTGGGATAAGGAGGCTCATTCAGCTGAAGTGAGAAACTTAAAAAGCTATTACTTAGAGCAATTATGCAAAGATTAAAATGCCAACAGGCAGACTTACCATTCTTAACATTTTTACAGTGATTCTCCTTGTGTTTCATTGATCTAATGCCTCTAACTTTTAACTAACTCCCAGAAAAAAGGTCAGGTTCTAAGAGACTGAGTACAGTGTGACTGAGGGTGTGACTGAGTTTAGTGTGTATCAGCATTCCATCAGGGAATGGGCTGGATGACAAACCAGAATTGTTGCATGTAGTATTCTAAAGCAACACACACTTCAGGTAATGTCAGTATTTAGATCTCAAACACATCTTCAGCTTTCTTTAAGTAAGAAGCAGAGGAAACTTCAGATATCTATCTGCATGTATATATATATATATACATATTACATGCCATTAAAAATGCAAGAAGGTATTTAACCTGAATGTGCGTGGACTGGAGTTCTTTACATATACAAGATCATATCTAACTATGGGTCAGCTGGTAAAATTAGATAGTTGTACTCACTATCTGACCACCAGACACTTTAGGGAAATGTCTGTCTAAAGGTACTGTGTCAGCCTCAGGTATTTGCTTCCAATGGAAAGTGATACATGTCCAATCTCAAATTAGATATGTGAAGGGAAAAAAATCCACTTAAATATTCAATGTTTTTTTAACTCTCAGGCCTGAGTTCAGTCCATCTAATTTTAGACACTTAACTAAGAGCTGAGTGCAGATTCTATCTGGCCCAGACTCCCTGGTCAGTGCAGGACTAGACACCTTTTTTCATGTGGTATGACATGACCTCTCTGAAGCCAATGGCAAAACTCCAGGATTACTTCTCCATATTTAAAGACAAAACAAAATTGGTGATATCCTGGCAAAATCATTGGAAATTTTGGTCATGACCTAAGAGATGTTAAAATTTTACTTGGGCTTTCCTAGGAGCAGTGGGATATAGGATCTACTTGAGTGGTTTGGTTCATGCCATGTGTGTGTATATAGGTGAGCACTCTCCTTCTGACAGTTGCCAACACAGAAATCACAGAAAGGGAGGTCAGGAGGTCTTCAGTGCAGCCTCACTTTATGCAGGAGCAGCTCTGAGCTCAGATCAGGCTGCTCAGGGTTGTGCCCTGTCAGGGCTTGGAAATTTCCAAGGATGGAAGCAGCACCGCCTCCATGGATAACCTGTACCGCTGCCTGACTGTCCCAGAGGGAAAGGATTTCCTTAGTTTCAGTCTGGATTTCTCTTCTTTCAACTTCTGTCCATAGTATCTTGCCCTCCCACTGCACACTGCTGTGAAGAACTCAGCTTCAGTTCCTCAGTCTCTTCCCTGTAGGTGTCAGGGGCTACTGTGAGCCCTCACCTAAGCCATCTCTCCTCCAGGTTAAAAAAAAACAAAAAAAACAAAAACAAACCCAAGCCCAAGTGAATGGAANTTTTCTGAAGATGCTTCTGTCTAAAGATCATAAAACACATAAATGCTGACTTACTACCCACCACTGTGGAACACACACACACTTTCATACATGTACAATTCCAGCCCTACAACCAGTAACTGACTGAAGATTAAAGATATTATTTCACTGATTGTATTTCCAGCATAAATGCAGTTAATTAGCACAGTAAATTATAATTCCATGTAAATAATGATGCTGGACATAAATTATTGAAAACTTTTCCAACTAAATTAACATAATTGGGAACAAGTTTATCTATCTATCTTATAGCTGCAAAGTAGTTGTTCTTTTACTCCCTATCATTTCATTTGGGTTGCTCTCTCACAAAGGAACTCCAATTCCCAGTTCAGAGCATAAGTAAGTACTGGCAAACTAGTTTGATTTGATGAAGAAGTGGGAACATTTTGTCATGGTCTTCCCACTCACATTCAACATAATTTGAAGACCTGTAAATTCTCTTTTGCTGGGATTCCCTCTCGATTAGTTTGTGTTTGCCCTGCAAGGCAGAGAAGTATGCACAGGAAGAACAATTCTAAGAATGGCAGAGTTAAAATGCAGATGTTTTTCAATTTATCATTTCTGTTTCTCAAATGACAAAGATGCTGATAATGGGCAGCTACGGATGACATATTTTTCATTTAAATATATTGTGAAGTCTGATCTGTATTTGTCTGTGGTAGTTTTTTTTTTCAGTGAAAGGAGTTACTGCTAAGAACTAAATTAAGAGATCATGAAACAAAGATTCCCTCTGCACAGAATATGCAATGGGCAAGGGTAATTGCCTCTTTTTGACTATGTGGCTTAACTCTGAATTGGAAGAACAATACATGGTAGCTCAGCATCTTTTATCTTTGCTCTTGAAGCTGTTCGGAACTTTCTTGATGACTTCTGACAGCTGTTACTGTCTTTAGATACAGCAAACAGCACAAATGCTGAACTGTAAAACAAAAATCACATACATTCAGGATTGAGTCACAACAGTGCAAAAGAAGAAGAAGAGAAGAATGAGAGGGGATTTAATAAATGTTTATAAATATCTGAGGGCTGCGTGTCAGGAGGGGGAGGACAGGCTGTGCTCACTTGCTCCCTGTGATAGGACAAGGAACAATGGGTGTAAGTTGCAGCACAAGAGGTTCCACCTCAACACAAGGCAGAACTTCTTTACTGTAAGGCTCACAGAGCACTGGAACAGGCTCCCCAGAGGGGTTGTGGAGTCTCCTTCTCTGGAGACTTTCAAGGCCCGTCTGGATGTGTTCCTCTGTGACCTAAGCTAAATTTTATGGTCCTGCTGTGGCAGGAAGGCTGGACTCAATGACCTCTTTGGGTCCCTTCCAAACCCCTGACATCCTGTGTGTGTGTGTGATCCTGTGTGAAAAGGAAAACGGCTTCTGCCTATCTTGTGAAGAAGTTATCCTAGTACATATAATCAGTAGATAACACTAATAACCCTCACTATTAGCCACTTTTGAAAACTGGTATCATCAGTGGTGCAACAGGGGTGTCTGTGAAAATCCATAGATTGCCATGAAGGCAGCAAACAGCGTCTTTCCACCAGTGGGCATAGAACCAAAATAGATGAGTGAACTTGGAGGGACAGTGTAATCACCAGGAAGGGGCTGCTGTGTTCACAGGTGACAAATTATATTCTGAAAATGTTACAGCACATCTGTTCTGCACCTAGAGTATTGTTTGTATTGGGGAGAGGCAAATGAGGTCTTGGGCAAGGTGGAAATATCTAAAGTATGAATGACCATTCCAGGTTGGGAACCATAGGGTTCAGATGTTATGAAGACAGGCGTCACTTATTGTCCTCCAAGATGAGCATGGGAAAAATTAATTCCTGGCATCCTGATTTATTGACTTGTTTAATACTGTGCACGTGACTAGTTGTTAATCTAGCCCCTAGTACATCACATTTACACCATTGTCTCCACAGGCCTAAGAGTGATAATATTTGGGATAGTATTACTTTTATCTGCATATTTTGTGCTAGTTACTTCCAGGACCAGAAAATCTGAAACATGATTCATTCAGATGATTTTACACCACTAAATTTTTATTTGCAGTCTGTAATTCAGCAATCTGAATTGAGAGAAATGTTCAGTCACCTGGAGGACTCCATCTTCTCTCCAGCACATATCCTGTTTTAGTTCTGATTTTTCTTCCTTTTCTACCTGGAAGGTTCTTAGGAATATTTTTTTAAAATACATTTTTATAAAGCTGAATAACTCTTTCCTAAGGCATGGATAGAAATAGGAAAAATCATTAAATGCAATAGAAGCCAGGCACAAACATAGTGCAGAAAATTTGTCTTTAAATTTAGTGTCAGCTTTCCTTGGGAAGTAGTGGAATTTGTCATCATTATTCATATGTATACACAAAATGGATACTTGTACAGCAGCTCTGTACTTCCCTGTTTCAAACTCATTATTTTGTGTCCCTGCATCATATGTGACAAAGCTGGCCTTACAGGCCAGGATGTTGTGAACTTGTTTTGAAGTCTTCCATGAAAACAAGATGCCATGAGATGTAAATTCAGGTTAACAATTTCAATGTAGTCCTTTAAAATTTCCAATATTTCCAGCAGTACATTTTCCTGTGATGCTTAGTTTTCATCTACATTGCTCCTTTAACAAAAATTTTCAGCCATCCTTTCACAGCTCTAAAAAAATCCCTAGAAATACCAATGGCACTTCTTGATTTGCAGGTACTTTTCATTAAATTCAATAACTAGCAGATCCTGGAATCAGAATCTGGTTCCCTGGAAAATTTTCCAATGAAACAGATTTAACTCTTCAAACGTGTAAAACTATAAACATTTAAATAGATTTGGTAGAAGCATTCTCTTAGTAGAAACATTCTTTTAGCAGAAGCATTATTTCAGTAGAAGGGTTAAGAAGCCTAACAGATACCTGTGAGTGCTGTTAAAAATCCCCATCAAAGTTTGGTTGCATAAGAAAAGCAGGTTCAAGGCCACAGAAAAACAGTATAGCTCCACTGTTAAATTCATTTGTTGTATGTATGTTACATATCAGAAGTTCTTCAGCGTGTCACCTCTAAAAAAACGTGTGTTGTGCTTTATCTTAGCCAATGACTCTCATAATCATGCCTTCCTTTCCTCTCAGCTCTATTTCGGTAGCCTAATCATTTGTTAATGTAATGATCCAGTTGAGCTAAAAGCACTTATTCCAGCCTCAGGCTGCTAGTGGTTTTCTTTGAATTAATACACTCCATAACACTTCCACTTCCAATGTTCCACTATCCAGTTAACTGAACTAAGATTTGTTCCAAGTTCAAGTGTGCTCTTCTGTATCCTTTTGCCTGTTTGCAAAATAGAGTCCCTGTTTGCACATACCAATTATATTTAGATATGTAGGTTTCCAAGTCTATTGTTTCGAAGAATGTAATGATTCATGGTCTACAGACCGTGAACCATTCACGATAGTCAGCACTTCAGTGTTCTGCAGGGAACTGTTGGATTGCCTTGTTCTAGGTATAATTGCCTGGTTTTAGACTATTCTCATGAAAATTTATCAAAACTACTTGTAACACAATGCTATTGTAGGCTGTTATTTGCCTGTAACATCAAACGGTGGTTGAATCCCCATCCCTGGAGCCTTTTAAGAGGCAGATATGTGGTGCTGAGCGACATGATTTAGCATCAGATTTGGCAGAGCTAAATAATGATTGGACTCAATGATCTTAAGGATCTTTTCTAACCAAAGCAATTTTGTGATTCTATTTGCAATTGAAAAGGAGTCTCTCTTCTTGGATGTGATCCACATTATGGAATGGACAACCCCTGGTTTATGTAAAACTTGATTGGATGCATTACAGTAGTTCCCCCCAATAGCACATTCTGAAATAGACTGTCAAACTTTGCATCCCATGAGAAAGCTCTTGCAAGTTATGTGAACACAGTGTTCCAAAACCTTTCTGTTATCTGGAAACTGCAGGTCAGTGCACAGACTCAGATATAAGGGCAAAGGCAAGTTAATGCCCAAAAGGCTTTCCCGAGCTGACATTAGTCTGAATGTCAGCACAGACTAAATGGATTTACAAAGCCTGCTTGAGTACAGAGCCCCTTCCTTTGTGTCTTCTTACAAAGGAAGAACCACAGGAAACTTATTCACTCACAGACTTTCTTTACTCCTTTGTGGACTGTCAAATTCAGCTATTCAAACTCAAATCCCTCATAAATTTCAAATCGGTTTTCCAAAGCTATTTCATTTTTCTTTTCCTAGTCTGTTTTGGTTTTCAGCAAGAATATTTTATCACACTGCTTTAGGAATGCTCAGTGATAAGCTCACCAAGAAATGCAGAGAAGTTAAAAGCAGAAATCATTCACAATGTGTATTAAAAGGAAGAACCTGGATAAATGCTCAAATAACTTATTAACTAGTGTTTATCAAGTCTGTGAAACATTTACTTTCTCTGAAAAGGTCTTACTGATGTGGGTAGAAGCTGATGCAGATCTAAACAAACATGTATTGAATGAACTTGTTCTTCACGACATTGCTTGTTGAGTACCTACAAAACCCAAGGGGTTTATAATCCATTCTCCCTTATTTATTTGAGCAAGCCATATTAGAGACATATTTTGATACCAATGAAGTTTTACACTTCATAGCAAAAATATCTCTGCTGTACTCAATGGAATTTCTTGCAGAGTAGAGTGTTGAGTGTTAGTGCTTCCATGTGATACCTCCCAATGTGAAACCATGAAATTAATTTTCCATACTTGTTTTTTCCTTAGTGTAACACAGTGGTTGGAAAAACATGTGATATTGGTAGCAACTGGGGAAAAAAAATCTTCAGAATGGTAACAAATATTCACAACAGTTTGTTTACATTATTGACTACTGCAGATATTTCACACACTTTTTAAAAAAGATTATAGCATATTAAGTGGGTACAGGTTAGAATTTCATGTGGTACAAATTTCAAAATGTACAAACAGAATTTCTTATGGTGCAAATAACAGTGATAGGACAAGAGGGAATGGGTTTAAGCTTGAGAAGGATAGATGTAGACTGGATATTAGAAATAAATTCTTTACAGTGAGGGTGGTGAGACACTGGATCAGGTTGCTCAGGGTGGTTGTGGATGCCCCCTCCCTGAAGCTGTTTAAGGCCAGGTTAGAACAGGCTTTTAGAAGCCCAATCAGGTAGATGTCCTTGCCTATGGCAGGGGGGATGGAACTAGATGATCATTATGGTTCTTTTAAGCCAAACCATTCCATGAATCTATGAATCTACAAACTCCATTGCACATCCGTATGAGAGTGACATGCATATTTGGGCAGGGGGATGCAAGCAAATGTTAAATTGTATCTAAATAAGCAGCCTTTGTTGCACAGATTATGTGGAGTTAACAGGTTAGAATAATTTAATAGAACAAGGAAACGAAAAAAGAAATCTGGAAAAAAATCAACACATTTTGAAAGTAAAGCGCATGCTCTCCAATCATGATACAAGTGATAGGTTTATATTATTTTTCTCATCAAGTCTTTCTATTCTCATGCCTGTGTTCTTTTATTAGCAAACCCCAGAAACTTCATGGCTGCTACAAAGCAATGTTGCTAGAACCACAAAAACTTAGCAAGTTACACAGAATTCCCTAATGTTTTACTTACCCTTGCACATATAATAAATACAAACCCACTGAAATATGGCAACTTTTTGTCAACATCCAACAACATGCAAAGGTTCATGGTGGAACATTGAATATTCTTTTATCAGGCAGAAATTCTATAGGAAGTTTCACTTCTCGTGGTGAAATTTCATCACGGTGTTTTAAAAAGCTTATTCTTACAGAAATAACAATGGACTTTTTTAACATTCTCAAGTCTCAAGACCATAGTATACTCAATAAGCAAATACTCATACTTTGGTGCTTACTCCAGCAAGATGTCACTAAGTGGTCACCTCCACCACATCCTGAGAAGTTCTCCACCCAAGTATGGCTTAGCTGGTGAAATCTAGCCCAAGAAGACTAAAATATGGCCAAACTGGAAATTCACTATGGTTGATTAAGTTATTTAACGTCTGGGAGAGACTCGTGGTGAATTTGCTATGAGCTGAAGAAGCCTGTATATTTTTATTTTGCAAGGCATGTTGGAAGCTGTAGTTAAGTTTAAGGCTAAAGTGGCAATTAATACATTAAATCTTCAGCTAAATCGTGTGATAAGTCACTCAAGGTGGGCCAATTTGACCTTTTGGGGAAATTGGTAGTTACAGTAATTATTTTAATTCAAATACAGTGCTTGTAGTCTGAACCTGTGTATTTGGAAGGAATTTGTCTCAGTTTTAACAAAGCCTCAATATGACAGAACTACAGACTGAAGCATTAGGTTGATATTTTTCCTCTCATGACACCAGAATTCATTCAGTTTAAAAGCAATTACTTTTTCTATAAAACTACTCTTGCTGCTCCCCTGCACAGCAAAGGGTGAGAACAGCTGACCGCTGACAAACCCTATGTGTGAAAAGTTCATCCCAGGCAGGCACCTGTGATCTGTCAGGGAGGAGGCAAAACTGAACAACGACTGCAAGGGCGAATCTGGGAGGGAGGAAAAAGCAAATATAACATTCTGTTTGGATTTAGGTATCAAAATTTGCTTTGCAGAGCCAAGATGGCAAATGTAAACACATGCCTTTGTGCCAGAGATTTAGTTCATTCAGTAGCTGCCCTGCAGCATTGTCTCATGTCAGATATACAAAGTATTTTGTTCCTAATACTTTCTCAACTACAAGCCCAATAGAGAAATTTAGAATTAAAAAGTATCTTGCCACACATGCAGCCATCTCAGGACACTCTTTTTGAGGATCTAGGCTGCAATACCAATATTTTATGTAGTTTTAAGGAATTGTTAATGGCAATTGAAAATAGTTTGAAGTATGTGTATGCTGCAAAGAAAATTAAAGTTAGTGTCTTACATAATGGCCCACATTAGATACATTTCACATTCGGTAGACTCTGTAGGCTTTTTTGTCTCCAGTTAAGGATTTTTTGTGTGTGATCAGTGTAAAATTTGTGAAATGAAAAGCATCTTTTCAGTAGACTATCAGAATATTTAGGTAGATTTTGTTATTTCTTATTTATTCTTATTCTGCATCATTGGTGAATGTAAAATGTGTTCTTTGCTGAGCTCCTTCTGCTTCTCTCTTTTAAACTTACACTCATATGTTATTAAGACATTCTTTGTGATTTCTGCTGACTCTGGGCAGCTTCATTGCAGGCTTATGAAAACCCTAGAGAAAAAAACAATTTCCTTTTCAAACTCCTTTTATCACTCATTTTCTTTAAAAAAACAGCTTTCACTTAGGAAGCAGTATTAATCAGAAACTGCCATTCTGCCTGCACTCATTGCATCAGAGTGCTGAAAGGTGTGGAGCAGGCAAATATTGCATGACTCATCCTGATATCTCTGTCGCTCTCCTAAATAACAATACCATTACAGAAGACAGAGAAAATCAGACAGAACAATAGAAAGGAAAGAAAGGAGAGAACTGAAAATCCTTTGAAACAAAAAGCACTCTCCCTGCTCTTTCTTCCAGTTTAGTTTTCTTTTCTGGAGGACTTCGTAAACAGTAGATTTCTAGGTGGTACCACTTCCCTGTGGAGATACTTGACCTTCTCCCCATGAAATAGAGAAAGGGGTTTAATTTAAAAAATAGTATTCGTGGATCTTTGAGTACACTTCTCAAAATCACATATTTGAGGGTTCACTGATGGCATCCCCTTGGAGTTAGAATGTAGATCAAATCAAACCTGTTTGTTATTATAGTCAAATTGAAGTTCTGACAACATCTCACCTTCCTTGGTAATAGGGAGGGAAAGGGCCAGTAGTGCTCAGCCCAGAGAAGCAAGATGCCTTCTCTTAAAAAAACAACTTAATCTTTTGCACATCCTTCTGATTGCAGACTGAGTAATAAGAATTCATTCAGCTTTCCTTTTGAAAAGATTGACAAGTAAGGGGAGAGAGCTGTGCTTGGGAGCATACAACCTGAGTTGCAGACATGTAGGGATGTGGAAATTTCCGAAAGCTACTGTAGTCGTGTAGATTAATTCCTTTCGTTAATCCTGAGTTTCCTTTGTAAAACGCAAAAAAGGGTTCTACCCTTCCCTTTAAAGGAAGCATCTGTTCATTAAACAGGTCTGTAGAAAAGCATACAGTTCCAGCAGCTAAATTAGCTTCATTTTAAACCTCAACAAAGAATATTGATGTTTTTTCCTTAAAGCTCGATAAATTAACACAAGCAAATGATTGCGATACAAAACACAAGCATACACACACAGTCTATGCAGGTAGCCAAATCAGTAGCAGGAAACAACAAAACCGAGCAGCAATCTGGGTAGTAACAGATCATACTCATGCTGAACACTGAATCACCTTTAAAAGAGGGCATCCTGTATTTAGCTTGTTCTTAGCCTCACAGTCTTCAGTCAGCCTTATCGCTCATATTAGCATATCTCACTTTTTTAGAGTCTTGAAACAGAAGTCATTTGTATGGTAAGAGCCAAACTTTAAAAAGTTTAAAATTCTCCTGCAATCCTTGTGTCCACAATAAATTAATAACATCTTGGACTTTCATCTATGTGAGTGTTTAAATCTTATTTTATTTAGCAAGACCTACATCTCTTGTTGATAACAGTTTTCATTTACCTAAATGCTTTACTGGACTGAAGTCAAACTAATCACTGCTTTCCTTAATCTCTATGCAATTTCCAGTGTCACAAACCAGTTACTCAGTAATTTTCCTAATATTTCTGTGGAAACTTGTGATAATCTGTTAGTTAACAGTAATTTTAAAGGACACAAGAAATTTGTGGGGAAATAAATTTTGCTTTTGAGCATAGGGTAGTACAAATCTAAAATCAGTTTGTTTAAATTAACTTTTGTGAATTTCATAGTGCAGCTGTAAGTAAAAATTATGGGGGGATTAGAGCTGACTCACTTTTCACTGCAGGCTGTTGTGGTTGGGTTGCATTAAATTTAACACATCCAGGACTTAA
This sequence comes from Psilopogon haemacephalus, assembly GCA_013396835.1. Classification (NCBI taxonomy): domain Eukaryota; kingdom Metazoa; phylum Chordata; class Aves; order Piciformes; family Megalaimidae; genus Psilopogon; species Psilopogon haemacephalus. The sequence goes on from VWZI01016539.1 coordinate 40,975, forward strand.
CTCTGTTTTGTTTCTGCTTCCTTCATGAAGCAGAAGGGAGATCCTTTCTCTAGGAAATTTTAATTTCTGCTTGTCAGATATTTGATAGATATACAGAAGATAATAGGCAAGAAACACTTTGCAGCTCGTTTTTTTAGCCTTCTAATGTAGGATGTGTCTATCATCCACTGACATTTACCTTCATCCACATTATTATGCACAGGTGCAACTTTAGCTACAATATCAGGTCTAATGAATGCAATGGAGAAACCCAGATGGATAAAAATAGTATGCCTACATAATTGGTGTTTAAACAGCTGGAAATTAAGCCTTGTACAATATTGTAATAACAGGATAATTACCATGTGGAGAGGCTTTTGGAGGACAGAGTTCCAGAAGATTTCAGAAGAATTACCTAACTAAATATAGAAAAATCCAACTTTGTAATACTTTAGCAATTCCAAAATTAAACCAAAAAGAGATAATTCTATAAAAATGCTAACCTCAGATTTATATAAAAATTAGTTCTTTCACATGATAAATGCTGTCCAAAACCTAAAAAGCAATACCTTATGCAAATTCTGTTAGAAGGGACTGAGAAGTGCTTCATTTTTTTCTTCGGAGACCTTAAATTAAGCATCAAATGTGACTTGCACCTTTCTAAATTTTTTAAATTCCTCACCTAATCGAATCTGAAATGCTCAAATACAGTTAGGAAAGCAATTACAAAAGCACGTTAACAGTGGTTACACAACAATATAGCTTCATTGTGGCCTATAAAGTGTTCTTCCAAACACCCATTTGTATGCAAATCCTCTGTGTATGTGTGAGCACATAGACGTGCAGGCAACTGGGGTCATTATATCCATGGTCAGGTATGGGGTCATGAACTCTGTGACTATTGAAGGTACACCGAGAGTGAGACGTGGTGAGAACAACTGAGTTTTATGAGAATAAATAGAAAATTCCTATTGGAGGAAATAAAACTTTGTTCAGAAAGTACCATTGTTTATGTGGAAAAATATAGGTAATATTTTTTCGAGGACATTGATACCAGAAAATAGAAATTAACCCCAGATTTCAGAAGAGTTTCTATACTTTGTGATCTTGGGAAAATTCTATTTTTTGACTTGGGAAATGTTTTAAGACACCTCTATGCACAGCCAAAACGGGGCTACAGGGAAACACAATGTATTCAGCACTTTGGGGTCTTTAGTGACACGCTGGGTGATGTCTGAAACTTGAACACTGACAGTGGCAGCTTCTGATATAATGGAGGGAGGAAAGAAGGCAGCTGAAGTGAGGAGACTTAATAATACCCTCAAGTTTTGTCTAAGTAAATTAGCCAAATAGGTTCCCTGAAAAGCCAGTGAAGAACTAGGAGCTCTTTTAAATAGGACCTACATCAGGAATTTAATCTGCATCCCTTAAATCATAGAATCATAAAATGGTTTGGGTTGGAAGAGATGTCCAAAGGTCAGCCAGTCCAGACCTGCACTGAGCAGGGACATCCTCCATTAGATCAAGTTGCTCAGAGCCATTTTCTTGAATCAAGCATTATCTTGAATATCTCAAAGGGTGGGACCTCAGCTACCTGTTCCAGTATTCCACTACCCTCATGGTAAAGAACTTCCTCCTAACATTCAACCTTAATCTACTCTTCTGTAATTTTAAGACATCATCTTCTGGATGAGCTCTCCATTGCTTGCAGCGAATGTTTGAAGAGCCCAACAAGTTAACTTATTTGGTTGAATTCAATATCCTTTCCACTTCAATATCATCTTCCTGAAGAAGACAGTTTTTCCAAACTATGCAAATTCATTGCAGCTCTTAAACTGGTGTGCAGATTGCTAATATGACCCTTAGCTTAGTGTGCCTTTGCATTACAATGAATACTGAGAGAGATTTACATTGTGGAAAACACCACTTTTAAGTAGCTAGTTCTAACTATACTGATTTATGGAGTGACTCATTACCTTAAGTAAACCTCCTAAGTGGGTGCCTCCCCTCTCACATTTACTATTCACATATCAGCCAAAAAGCAAATAGAAAAAATATCTTGGTGTGGGACCATAGCTACCATTATTTTTAGTGCTACACCAGATCTCATTCTTATACTACTTCTTCACTGGATCATTTGAGCAAAAGTCATGCACGGGTTTGGGAGGTGCTATAATGATTGCACCAAGAATTTCCCAATTTAACAGCATTGCATGAAAAGGACCAGAAATTCATTTGAATGGCTGAGGGAGACAGGATTGCTCAATTTGGAGAAGAAAAGGTTGAGAGGAGTGCTTAATCCTCTCTACAAGTACCCGAAAGGAGGTTGTAATGAGGCAAGTGTGGGTCTCTTAAGTAACTAGCCATAGCACAACAAGAAATGGCATCAGGTCATACTAGAGGAGGTTTAGCTTTGATATTAGGAAAATTTATTTACTGTAAAAGTAGTCAGGCATTGGAATAAGCTGCCCAAGGAAACTGTGGAGTCACCATCCCTGGAGGTGTTCAAAAAACCATGTAGATGAGGCACTTTGGAATGTAATTTAGCAGTCAAGGTAGTGTCAGGTTGATGGCTGGACTCAATCTCAGAAGTAATTTCCAACAGAAACAATTGTATGATTCTATGATATTAGACAGGTTTATGTGAAACAATAGCGGTGGGACCCATCTAGTGGATGTGGGGAAGACTGAGGATGTAGTCTACCTGGACTTCAGCAAGGCCTTTGAAACTATCTGCCATAGCAAACTCCTGGCCAAGCTGCAGCCCATGGCTTGGACAGGGGCACTCTGTGCTGGGCTAGGAACTGGCTGAATGGCTGGTCCTGGAGAGTGGTGATGAATAGAGCCACATCCAAATGTCAGCGAGTCACTAGTGGTGTGCCCCAGGGATCAAGCGCTGGGCCCAGTCCTGTTTAATATCTTCATTGATGATGTGGATGAGGGGACTGAGTCCACCATTACTATGTTTGCAGATGACACAAAGTTGGGAGTAGGTGTCAATCTGTTAGAGAGTAGGAGGACTCTGCAGAAGGACTGGGAGAGGCTGGACAGATGGACACAGTCCAATGCCATGAGTTTTAACAAGCCCGAGTGCCAGGTCCTGCACTTTGGCCTTAGCAACCCCATGCAGTGCTACAGGCTGGGGACAGACTGGCTGGAGAGCACCAGGCAGAAAGGGACCTGGGGGTACTGGTTGACAGGCGACTGAACATGAGTCATCAGTGTGCCCAGGTGGCCAAGAAGGCCAGTGGCATCCTGGCCTCTATCAGGAACAGTGAGACCAGGGAGGTCATTCTGCCCCTGTATTTAGCACTGGTTAGGCCACACCTTGAGTATTCTGTCCAGTTCTGGGACCCTCTATTTAAGAAAGATGTTGAGATGCTTGAATGTGTCCAGAGAATGGCACCAAGGCTGGTGAGGGGCCTGGAGGAGAGGCTGAGGGAGCTGAGATTTTTTAGCCTGGAGAAGAGGAGGCTCAGGAGGGACCTCATTGCTGTCTACAATTACCTGAAGGGAGGTCGTAGCCAGGTGGGGGTTGGTCTCTTCTTCCAGGCACCCAGTGACCCAACAAGAGGACACAGGCTCAAACTGCACCAGGGCAGCTTTAAGCTGGTCATTAGGAAGAAGTTCTATGTGGAAATAGTGATTGCCCATTGGAATGGACACCATCCCTGGGGTTATTTAAGAGGAGGCTGGATGAGGCACTTAGTGCCATGGTTTAGTTAATTAGAAGGGCTAAGTGATAGATAGGTTGGACTCGATGATCCTAGAGGTCTTTTCCAGCCTGGCTAAATGTGTGATTCTGTGGTATAAATACCAGCTATTTGCTCCTGACAGTTTCTACCTGTTCTTGTAAGACAGTGATCATTCTGAGCACAGCAGAAACTCTGACATACTTTAAGTGATACAGTCATTCATTCAAGATCTCTAAATGATTTCTTTAGTAGCACAATATTTCACAGTTGGCATTTAAGTAGTTAAAAGAATTGTGGGGGGGGGATGCAGGAATCAAGAGAAAGAGCACTTGCTAGTCTAGGTGGGAGGGAAAGGGTGGAAAAGTTAGGGAAGTAAGAAAAAGCAAAGCTATACTAAAGACCAAAAATTGTATGTAGTGAACAAGAATGAATAAAATGTCTCAGTAAGGGAGCTGTCATAGCCAGATTTATATTACTAACTATTGACATTATAACAATTCATTAAAATGTTAGGTAACACGAGTTGGTTTTGTTTTGCATCAATTTTAGTCTAGGAGTTGATAATTAAACGGAGCCCTGGATAAGAATCATAGGAAGCAAAATCAGATTAGACATTGTTAGTGCAGAGACAACAGAGGAAGTAGCTCGGGACACAGTTTTATAGCAACTCAGAAGAAACTTGAATAAGTTTGGTGGCAAAGACAACAGGATCTTTGTCATACTTCTCGTTGAGCTTGCTGAAAACAAATGCTATGTGCATTAAATTCTGAGATTTAGAAACATCTACATCTCCTGGGAAACTAATGAATCCTGCAGATTTCTGTGATTTCCTGGTGGATATTGTTAGAATGATATCTAATTTCAGCTTCCACTCAGGAATTGACTCTACCTAACTGATGCTATCAGCTCTCAAAGGGGCTTTTTCTTCCTCTCCATAATGCAGAGGCCTTCATCTCTGCTTTGCTGCTAGTGCTCAGTGACCACCATACTTCTCATTGATGACTGATGAATTGCATTAGTGTGCTAGAGCTTCGGAGACCCCTAAAGATTTTTTTTTTTTTTTAAGTTCCTAAATTAATGTACAGTAAAGTCAAATTAATTTTCTGGGAGTTACGGAAGCCATTTGGCTATTTAGGCACTGCATAGTCAGATCAGACCACATCTTTCTCCACTATTTGAAAAAAGAGGGAAGATGTTCAGAGTCTCCCTGCTTGTGTTTATTCCACTTATTGCTTTTGCTTCTCTACGATGTTGTGAACTGAGAGCAATAATTGTACCTTTAAGAAACTGCAATGGTTACTAATAGATATGTGCACACATGGATGGTTATCCAGGAATACGCAAGAATAGATTCATGCTTGGATTTTGTTTCAGAAACAGTATTTTGTTTCATGTGCCTAGTTAAACATTTCTGTTATCTTCAGCTTGTAAACAAGTGCCTGTATATTAATAAACTAGAAACATTGTATCATGAAGTATGTCTTAAATTGCTCTTCAACAGCTACTTCCGGACCACCAAAACTAGCAGTGATTTGTTGAAAGAGATAAACATCTGTTTCTCTTTCACTGGGATCTTAAAAGCAGCACCCCATGGGGTGTCTTTCTTCTTTATCCAAAATTTGCCTGTGAAATTGTCTTATCAGGGTGCTATTATGGCAAAACCGAGCACCTCTTTTCTTATTCTGATCTTGGTTGCACCGATAATTAGTTGACATGACAACAGATGAGCAGGTAATCGTGTCTGTAGGTGTTGTTTGTGTGGATCCACATCTCTATCAGAAATACGCAGGAGTTCATGAATCACGAAAATTTCTAAAATACCCTAACAGAAGCTACTGAAATGTGGCTACTGTAAGGCTCCAGTCAGCAGGCATTCTGTTTCGGTAAGTATACTCAGAGCAAAAACCAGTATGTTCTTCTTAAACAGCTTGTTGGATGATGTAGACCAGAAGTTGTAAACTATGTCTCAGAGCAGTTTAAAATCACATGTTTAAAATCACATAAATACTTTTTTCATTTCTGAAGACCTTTTTATTAATGCATATTCAGATGTACAGACGTTATTAGTCTTTGTGATTTCTACCACATTGTGATCACCAAGACATCATTCTTGAGCTGCTTAATGTTTACCTGTTTAATACTTACCATTCGTTATGTAATATTAATTTAGTGTTCTACAGTTTAGTATTGTCTATATACTTTGAACAGATATATATAATAGTAAAAATTCATTCAGCGTAGAATAGGGAGCACTGTGCATCATACTGTTTTGGTAAATAGGCAGAAGAAGGGAAAAGAAAAGCATAGCCAATCTTCTGCTGAGACATCAAGTAATACCAAAACAGGCACCAGCTGGTTATAACTTCAATATAGAACAACTCCTCTAAGTGTGACGTTGTTGTCTTTTTACACACCATCACCTAGGCAGCAGCAAACTGAGAAAAATTTTCTGAACTACCATATTTTTAACTGATTTCATCTTGAAGAACTGCTTTCAGGAATGAAGTCTGGGCTTAGGGGCTTGAGATACATGAATCAAAAGGAATATTTTTCTTTTAGTCTTCCTCAGAATACATTAGTGACAAAAAAGCAAGTCTTGAGACATGCATCTTCTGAACTACTGGATTCATTACAGTAAAACTAGTCATGAATCCAGTAGCTCAGGAAAACAAAAGTGAGGAATAAAAGAGGTAGAAAGGTCAAGATAACAGAAGCAGTGTACTGCGTGTGGAGAGGGTCCAGTGGTCTTCTCTGACACTCACATGAAATCGTTTCCCACAAAGTGGAAAAGTTTCAGCCACGGTTTCCCAATAAAAGTGGCAGAGTTTCCATGGCTCATTAGCCAAGCATTGCCATGTTGCTGTTAGAGCTGAGAAAGGAAGATGGAACCTGCAAGGCTCAGACATAGAATCATAGAATCATAGAATGGTTTAGGTTGGAAGAGACCTCAAGGATCATCCAGTTCCAATCCCCCACCACAGGCAGGGACACCTCCCACTAGATCAGGTCACTCAAGACCTCATCCAGCCTGGCCTTGAACACATCCAGGGAGGAAGCAGACACAACCTCCCTGGGCAACCCATTCCAGTGCCTCACCACCCTCACTGTGAAGAATTTCTTCCTAACATCCTGTTCAAATCTCCCCTCTGCCAATTTGAACCCATTCCCCCTCGTCCTGTCATTACAAGACCTTGTGAACAGCCCCTCCCCAGCCCTCCTGTAGGCCCCCCTCAGATACTGGTAGGCTGCTATAAGGTCTCCCCGAAGCCTTCTCTTCTCCAGGCTGAAAAGCCCCAACTCTCTCAGCCTGTCCTCATAGCAGAGGTGCTCCAGCCCTCTGATCATCTTTGTGGCCCTCTTCTGGACTCTCTCCAACAGTTCCATGTCCTTCTTGTGCTGGGGTCTCCAGAACTGCACACAGTAGTCCAGGTGGGGTCTGACAAGAGCAGAGTAAAAGGGGAGAATCACCTCCCTTGCCCTGCTGGTAATGCCTCTCTTAATGCAGCCCAGGACACGGTTGGCTGTCTGAGCCGCGTGTGCACACTGCAGGCCAAACAGTTAGAGAAATAAAGCATGTGGGAAAGGAAGCAGGAGTCAAAGGAAGCAGGAACAGGCAGTGGGGCTCTGTTTACTCTTCCAAGTGACTGGAAACACTCAGCACATGCCACTGAGAATATTATTCTATTTTATTTAAGGTAATATTTGTTTAGGTGAAGATTCAACTAAGAAATGTCAGATCTATGGGAACAGGGTCTTGTGATGCTTGCGATGCATTGTGCAGGACTATTTTTCTGAAACAATACTGGAGATCTGAAAAAAATGACAGGAAGGACAGTTACATAAACCACTTTTAAAAGTAATTTAAAATTCCATGTGGTCATGTGCTTCCAGTCCTTCATACAAAGAGATTGGGTCCATTAGCTGTAAATACTTTGTTTTCTGATTTTAAGATTTCTCCTGCTGATTCTTCAAAGCTGAAGGACAGGGACATCTGTGAGCTCCACTGAACAGCTTGCAAAAGCACTCAGAAGCACCTCAGGCTTTATCTACTTGCCACAAACGACTTCTCTTATACAGAGAAGAAACCTTTTTTCTTGAAGTGCAGCAACCGCTAAGGGCATCTTCTGGAGATCAAAGGAAAAATTAGTTCTTTCCCACGTAATTTTTCAGTGATGGTAGAAAAGGTCATCTTGTTTGTGGCTTTTAATAAGAACACATAAATGTATACTTTTTGAATAGCTATTTTCCTACCTACTGCACTGCTCAGAAAACAGAGCTGTGTTCAGGCAAACTTTCACTATACTTCTGAGCAGAAAGCATCAGCGAAACTCTTGTCTCTGCCTTGTCTTATTGTGAGCACAATTGATTTTAGTCAGAAAATAAAGAAATCAACATCAAGACAGGACATTTTCTGTTTACTTAGTTTGGAGCATGCTGACAAATGAATACTTGTTATAATTTATCTGCTACGCTGGAAAAAAGGAGTGTGAAGCTATAGAAATAATGTCCTTTAGGATCATTCCAGATTTTCTAATGATGATCTGTGGTTTTCTTTATTTTAATATTAGCAAAGGAAAGCAAGGCTGAGCATGGATCATAAAGGGAGAAAGGATAAAGTACGAGCTAAGTTTCCAAAAGCAATTATTGGTAATAAATACTCACCTCATTATTGATCTCTGATTAATTCAGAACTCAAAATGGAGAATCTCTGAGTCACTAGCTGGTGTATTTCTGGATACAATTTCCTGCTTTATTGTCACTACCAAAGACAATTTATGCAGAATTTGATGCAGAGAGAAACCCTAAACCCCCAGCCCCAGCAAGGTACTGCAGGTGTCATCAGAAAGCTGTGTTGTTTGCTCTTGTAGAGGTCACTCAGGAGAGCTGACACTGCTAGGAGCCTGCAGGCCAGAAGATTACTACTGATGAGTTTAGGCATGAGGAGAGCTGTACAGGCACATAATTCTAGCTAGATATCATTTGACACTGAATAGGAGGCTCTTCAAAACTCTGCTGAGCCCAGCCCCTAAACTCCCATGGATTTCAGTTGAATTTGGTGCTTCTGAACCAGGCACCAGTTCTCTTTCTTTTCCTGTACACAAAATTATATATGATTTAGCTAAGTTACCTCGAAGAGGTTAAAATTGGTAGCATGGTTTTAGGGAAAGTCTCGAGTCATGTCCTGCTTGCTCTGCCTCAGAGAACTTCTGTAGTGAGGAGCAGGCTGGGCCCCCTCCTCAAAGCACTCATCCACAAGAAGAACGTCTGTTTACCCCTAGCACTACGCTATGCTGTAATAGTTAAACTCTAATATTAGCTGTTATTTCATATACAAGACATTTATATTGCCTTTTCTGAGTTTTTAATGCATCTACACAACTTTGGTCATGCCTCAGAGAAACATTCTGCAGGCACCTTGTTGTGTATGTCAAATATTTTTCTTCTCTTTTTTATTGCTGAAAGCAAGCACCAACAGAAATTTTACTTTTGAGCAGTTCATCTGTACATACTGTTTACACCTGAAGTTGTAATACTCAGCTTTTGACCAAGGACCACAAAGGTAATCATCTTGTTTTATTAACACAGATCTCGGGAGATCAGACCCTGTTACTGCTCTTGCAAAAGCCAATTAGATCAAACAAGACTCCAAGAGCAAGTGGAGAATAAGCAGTAGGAGCTGCTAAGCTGTTAGAAATAAAATACTCTACCTTGTTATACATGGTTATGAAGTGTTGGTTTATGTTGCATGTGGTTGAATATATGGGACTGCAGAGCTAGTTTATCATTGCATTGAACTCTGACCTGACATGTTCAGGGAATGCAAATTTATGTTTTCCAGGCTGGCTTTGAGTTCACATATAGCCATGACTTCCTGGGACACCTGAGCATCATACTTTCTGCAAGAGTCCCTTCTGAGGATGGTGGTCCTGTTTTAGGCTTGAAAGTCTGGCATACCCATGCTGTCCAGGTTTGCTTTTTAAAAGATTTTGCCTCACTGAGCTCACAATAGTTATATCTGTGTTCATATTTCATGGGGATTTTGTTGGACTATTCAATGCAATTCTTAACACCTCACAGATAAGAGCTGCTGTAGTACTTGGTTTGAAGAGTATGAGAGAACACACTGGTCCAGTCTGCATTCCTGTAGGAAATTATCTCAGTCTAGTAACATACCATCAACCATCTCACTTTCTATTGCTTGTCCCCTGCCTTTCTAGATAGGGAAGCCACTCGTGGATCTTTTGAGTGTACTGCTGAGATCTGCTAATGAATGTCTTAAAGAGCCTTTAGGATGGTGTTTTATATCTTCTGATGAGATTTTAGGTGCAGAAGCAGCAGCTCCTTTGCTGAGCTCAAGGAGACTTTATATTTTGTTCCTCATTCTTTTCTCTGGTGTGGTCTGAAGAGACTATTTTGTACTGTTGGGTAATAAACTACTGGAGAATGAACACAAGAGAAAAATGGATAGCACTTTTGATACTGTGAAGTCAGAAAACATGCAAATTAAAATATTGTAATGTAGTATAAGAGCTCAGGAAATTAGTCTTCTCTGTTCATTATTTTAAAGAGTAATATATTTTTAATGAGAAACACGTGTTTATCAGAGTAACTTCTGTGTTCCAGCAACAACGTGAAACTGTGGCTTTGGCACGTCTCAGGATATTTTATTCCATGGAGTAGATACTAGTAATGGCAGGTGTATGAAAGCTGATTTCGCTCCCTTCTATACATGCTTGTCTGCTTGATAATTCTTTTTTGGCGATATCCTCTTCCTCCTTTATCTGCTCTTGCCATTTACACGTGAATTGGTGCTAATTACATACACCAGTGACTGGCATTTTCAGTGCACTGGAAAACAGGTTTTATACTACAGGAACAGCTGCTGCTGCTGGTACACTGTGATCTGTCAGCCCGAGGTGACCTTATAATCTGAGACTATAGGAAACGGATTCTCCAGGAATGTGACGTTATCTGAGCCTGAGGATTTTCACAAAGTTCCTCACTAAAATATCAGTGATTGCAATGTCATGGGAGAAGAAAACTGCAGCTGAATTCACTGTGCTGACTTACAAACTTTGAATATCCACTAAATCTGAGTTAAAAAAAACAGTTCTTAAGCATCACTTTTTCTGTGTCAATGTCAAGCACGTTTTAAATAAATTAAAAAATCATGCTGTAGAAGAATTGAGCCCTGCAAACCAGTAAGGAACATTGAAGACTTTCCTTTCATGTGTCATTATTGAATCCTGAGACAGACTCTTGAAAGCTTCCAGAAATATTAATGCTGAGTCTTTGCTAAGTGCATGCAGTGGCTATGCATGGAGACAGAGAATTGATCCAGGCAACATTAATGCCATCTTCAAAAAGAAACCCAAGGTCAAAAGCTTTTTTTCTCTCCTTTAAGCAGGCAAGGAAAGGATTAAGCTAACACTGACATAAATGCCTTATCCAAAGCAAAAACTACACTGTATCATATTGGAACACAAAAACGAATGTGCAAGCTCTTAATTATATTTTTACTTGCTTCTGGCTTGTTTTCATTTTTGTTTTGGTTTGTTTGTTTTTCAATTTCTAGGATATAATTCTGTGTCTAATGCAGCAGAGCACAACATGTGTTAGGCCTTTGCTACCTCAGAGTTTAAGCTGTTGCCTCTGGGACAAAGATAGGAACTATAACAGGTTCAGGGAGCAGATCCCCTGTTTGGGGGCAATACGGGGCAATCCTGGGTTTTCTTTGCAAGGCAAGGGTGAGGATCCTGACAAGCCAAAGCAACCTTTCTCTGGCACCAGCTGTCTGCAGCTCCATGATAGTGGCAATGAGTCTATACATTTTTTGTAGCATAACCAGTAGGATAGCACAATGTAAAATTAAAATTAATTTGTGCCTATTTGGCTCATCTACATTGTTACTTAGATGAAGTCAATTAAAGCCCTGTAGAAATGTGGAAGTTAAGTCTCTGATAATTTTGCTTTTCCTTACTGTGAGGACAACCTAGATTTCAGTAAGGATGTACGACACCCTGCAATTTTCTGGTCATTTGGACTGCATATTGCTGCTTGGTGAAATAGTAGTAACCAAAGTGATGACTATCTCAGAGACAACTGCTTCAGGGATGTTTTCAGGACAGCCTTCTTCTTATAGTGTCCCACTCTTCGTGTCTGCTCTGCTTTTACATTTAAGCAGTCACAACACAGGTTATCCATGGAGCTGGAATGAACTTCATTTTGTTAACTACTTGAGATCACATTATGTTGAGGGTTATAAAAGATGAGGAATGGGAAGCCTATAAATAAAATGTTTGTGTGTTAGGGCCTCAGTATGGTAAAATTACACAGCCTAGCCGCAGCAGACTACATTATCATAGACGTGCAGTGGCACAGGGGTAGCTTAACTCATTACAAGGAACAGATAAGCAATAGTCTTGCAAAAAAAAAAAAAAAAAAAGTTGGTGAAATAAGACACTAAATAAGCTTTATATCTTTACAGCCCACACGAGATGTAGCATATGAACACACATGCACATAAATGCACACATACCATCCTGAGGTTTAAAGCAGGTTATTTCTTCTAAGAGAATTACTAAATCCAGTACCTTAAATGCCTCTGTATTCTTACTTTCTCTGGGCATTTTCAATACCACTTACTTTTTTACTTCATTCTCCCACTGGTATGAACAAGATTTATAAATTTAGAACACTTTTAATATATTTTCCCATGAGCTTGCACATGAATGGAACATTTGTTACTTTGCACCAGGTTCTTATTTAGAGCAGAATGAAGGAGGAAGGTCATGTCTACATTTATTCCTTACTCATAACACGTTTTGTTATAATCCTGTTCCAACCCCCTGTACTAGGGGTCAGCAAATAAAAGCTGACATATAAGCACCTACAATAATGCAGCTGAATGTATCAATGATTCTGTGTAATTACACACAAACTTGAGCCTGAGGGCCAGCATGGTTTGAGCTTCTACATAATGGATCTCCTGAGGCCACAAGGGAAGTTAAAGACTATTGGCTTTTTCCCAGCCAAAAGCCTTTTATAGCAAACGGAAGATTTTTGCTAATGGTAGAAGGTACAAGATAAATCTGTCATTGTTAGACTGGCTTTAATTAAGTGTAATTCAAATGCTTGCCAAACTAACTGACCTGACCAAAGAAGGAGTAAACCACATAATGGACCACCCACTGCCCATGGTTATCGATCCAGCAGAATGCATAATACCTAGTTATCGAATGTAGCACCTCATGTGCTCAGGGCTATGAGCTCATTCATATAGGGCAATTTAAGTGGCTATAGAAAAAACTTGTAGAGTTGCCAAATTGCTCCTACTTTCTTTTTCCACTGCTCAGTACCGCCAGCACTGCCTTTTGTGTGCAGATAAGTGCTACTTGACTTGAAATTCAAAGAAATACTGTCTCACAGCTGCCTGTACCCAGGCAATCTGCCATTAACTGAAGCATGCCAAAGCAAAGGTTTCAGCTTGAGGCAGCAGTGACTTGTTGCAGTGAGTGAGAAACATGTAGAAGCCTCATTGAACATCAGCACGCTCAGTGTTACCACTAGCAAAGGATGGTATGTAAACGCGTGCTTGACATTGCACACGATGTCATGCAACACGGAGTAAAAAACTTCGAATAGCCAGCTTCTGAGAATTTGTAGCGGGTTTAAACTGTACAGCAGTTACATAACCGCAGGCCTTGAAGGGGTTTTTAAAAGGCAAACCAGGATTTAACCTTCGCACTTGAGTTCATTAATGTGGTGCTTCCCATCACTTCCACTAAACCAAACTTGCACCTCTAAACTTCCTACTAAAAGATTTACCAGAATGAAACTTGATACTCTAGCTAGGAGCTGACTGCACATATAGCAATGTAAAATATTATTACTTTCATCTTGGTAAAATTAATAAGAATTTTTTAAATGCATGTATTTAAAGAGGTGAGAGTGCATCAGATTTTAATGACAGCTACATCAATAACAAAAGCTACATTCAATTTATGCAGCCAAGTCTTTACAATAAGCTGCAAGCAAAAACCTGTATCTGACAGCTCTTTTAACAGTAGAGATGTTAATATTGACATTGGAGCACCAAAATTTCCCACATAAATTACATTTTTGTAATATTTTTGTTTATGACCGCTAGGTTATCTGGTTAAGAGGATATCCTCTCTCCAAATAATAGATGGTCTTAAAGTATTTTCCTGTCTCTGAAAGAAACACAATATCTATCAGCATAAAAGATTGACTTCCACTAAATAAGACATGCTTTTTAAAAGCTTTGTAAGGCCAAATACTTTCTCAAAACATTGCTGCTGTCAGTAATGCTACATACACCAGCATTTCTCTCAACACTGAAATTATCTCACTTGGCTCTTTTGACAGTGCATTTGTCATCATAAGAAAGCTCCTATTTTTAACATGTGGTTATTTGTAGTCCATATAATGTTATGTATAGTATTATTTATTATGTTACATATAGTATCATTTATCAACAGTCCTGGCTCACTTAAGAGATCGCTAATGACTGGAAGCTGGCCAATGTGGTGCCCATCCACAAGAAGCGCCAGAAGGAGGAATGGGGAAATTACAGACCTGTCAGCCTGACCTCAGTGCCAGGCAAGGTTATGGAGCAGGTCATCTTGAGTGCAATTGCACAGCACTTACAGGATGACCAAGGGATCAGGCCCAGCCAGCATGGGTTAGGAAGGGCAGGTCCTGCCTGACCAACCTGATCTCCTTTTACGATCTCCTGCCTGGTCAATGTAGGGAAAGCTGTGGATGTAGTCTACCCGGACTTCAGTAAAGCCTTTGAAACCATCTGCCAGAACAAGCTCCTGACAAAGCTGGCAGCTTGTGGCTTGGACAGATCCACTCTGAAATAGGTCAAGAAGGAGGGCTGGGCCCAGAGAGTGGTGGTGAATGGTGCCACATCCAGTTGATGATCAGTCACTAGTGGTGGTGCCCCAGAGATCAGTGCTGGGCCTGATCTTGTTCAATATCTTTATTGATGATCTGGACCAGGGGATTGAGTCCATCATCAGTAAGTTTGCAGATGACACAAAGTTAGGAGCAGATGTCAATCTGTTGAAGGGTTAGGAGGGCCTTGCAGAAGGACCTTGACAGGCTGGATGGGTGGGCAGAGGCCAATGGGATGAGATTACACAAGGCTAAGTGTAGGGTCCTGCACTTTGGCCACAACAACCTCAGCTACAGGCTGGGGACAGAGTGGCTGGAGAGCAGTCAGGAAGAAAGAGACCTGGGTATGCTGGTAGATAGTAGGCTGAACATGAGCCAGCAGTGTGCCCAGGTGGCCAGGAGAGCCAATACATCCTGGCCTGTATCAGGAATAGCGTGACCACCAGGACCAAGGAGGTTATTCTTCCCCTGTACTTAGCACTGCTCAGGCCATGTCTTGAGTACTGTGTCCAGTTCTGGTCTCCTCAATTCAAGAGAGATACTGAGGTACTGGAATGTGTCTAGAGAAGGGCAACAAAGCTGGTGAGGGGCCTAGAGCACAGCCCTATGAGGAGAGGCTGATGGAACTGGGGATGTTTAGCCTGGGGAAGAGGAGGCTCAGGGGGTCCTCACTGCTGTCTAAAACTACCTGAAGGGAGGTTGTAGCCAGGTGGGTGTTGGTCTCTTCTCCCAGGCAACCAGCAGCAGAACAAGGGGACACAGTCTCAAGTTGTGCCTGGGGAGGAAGAGGCTGGATAATAGAAGGAATTTCTTCACAAAGAGAGTGATTTTCCATTGTAATGGACTGCCCAGGGAGGTGGTGGAGTCGCCATCCCTGGAGGTGTTCAAGAAAAGACTGGATGGGGCACTTAGTGCTATGGTCTAGTTGATTGGAAAGGGCTAGGTGATAGGTTGGACTGGATGATCTTGGAGATCTCTTCCAGCCTGGCTGATTCTATAATTTCTAATAATGGTTTTCATCTCTCAGGTATTACCAATGCCATTGCAAAACAGAAAATGTCACCACTGTCCTTTCTCTGACACTTTATAAAATTACAAGAGTTGTTTTAACACCCAGAAAGCTTTGGAAATTGTGGCTTTCTTGGTTAGAGCATAACATTGCCAGATCTGCCACACACTGACAATAATGGGCTGTTGCAGCCCTTAACATAGTGTTATGCCTCGTGTTATGCACTAGGAATTAGAAATTACATTTACTATTTAATTGCAAGTTTCCATATCCCCACCGTATGTGTTCTGAATAGCTTTTATATTTTTCCATTAATCAAGATTGTTTTGTGCCTGTAAGAGTATCAGATTGTGCTGTGTCACGTAATCAAAGGGGATAATAATCATAAACACCTAACAATAAATATTTAGTAGACAAATGACCACATGTTTATTTTTACTTTCATTCACAATTAAAAGTAAAAATATTTATCCTACTAATTGTATTATTCAGCTGATAAGACAGAAAAATCAGGCACATCAGGTACAGGTGAGAGGGATATACACAAACATACCAGCTTCTGCTTGTTCTTGCAGAGTTCAACAAACTCAACAAGCCCCTGTGCCTGTTAACAGCCCGTGGCTGTGAGGGAAGAGGCCAGTGTGGCATGCCTGCAGAAGTGGTAAATTTGAGCTCTTTTGCACTGAAAGCAACAGATGCCCTTTCGAAATGATGGGGCCCTGACTGAATTCACTGTTTAATCCCAAAAGGTGGGCTGAAAGAAGAGAAGCAGATCTTTCAAAGTGGGTCATGACCCTTGCAATGAGAGCCAGCTTCATCCAGCCTTTCATAGGGGTCTTCACTTCCTTGCATGTTGTTTACTCTCTTACCTTCATTAACCTGCTCGGTTGGTACAGAGTGTAAGTTTTTTGAGGCAGACAATTCCTTGTCTATATGAAGTCCCCACCATGATGAAACCTCACTCACTATTTGTGTTGCTAGACTCAGCAGCAGTAACAAGTACAGTACTCTGTTGCTGGACAGGTAGTATTAACCAATACAGAAAGCATCCTGCACTGTCTAGACTGAGGAAGATGCAGCAGCAAAAGGGTCTTTAATTCAGTCAAAAGAAGGTGTGTGTGCTCTATTGATATTTGTTAATATTCTAGACTGTACTCATTCATCCGCATCCAGGTCTTCTTCTTGTGGAGCCTAGCTGAATGAAATACGTATTTCTTTTAATCATCTTGCTGCTAACGTGCAGAAATTAGGGTTCTCATGTACATATTTTGCATGGCAGAAGAGATAAGAACCAGCAGATAAAGTTCAAAAACGTCAGTGCCATGAAGTTCAACCTGTCCTGAGTAAAGGAATTACCAAGAACAGGGAGGAGTAAGGAGCACATCTGGCTTTCCAGATAACGTTCTTAACCTTGTAGGACCTTTCAAGATACACTGCAAACATGCCAAGGATTATTTCTTCTTCATGTTTATTTAATTTTTTATTGTGAGAGAGGGGGGTATCAGTGGCTGGCATGCCCTTCTATTTAGGACTGTTACAAAACCAGAGAGGTTAGAAGGGTCCAGCTAGAGCTGACCTCTGTATATCAGGCATTCTTCTCATTGCAAGACAGTCATAACGGTGTCTATATCTTTCTGTCTGCAGAGTCTGCTCAATTTCCTGTGACAATCATCTCCTGGAATAGGGCAGAATAAAACAAACCTCAACGAGGTGCTGCAGCCCTATCACTTATCTTTCTCCTTTGGGTTGACTCACTCTGTCCAGAGAGTATGGAGATTGCAGCTGTGCTCCTAAGGATAGTCAAACTAGAAAGCAGGAAGCTCCTTGCCTGCACTGACTTTACTGGTTATTACCCAGCCAATCTGGCCCTCAAGGTACAAAATCTCACAAATACAATTTCATGAGTGAAATTAGTTTTGTGTTGATACTGCACTGCAAAATATTCCAAAGCAACACTGCAGAATGCATAGGTGTTTTATGGCAGACTTAGTGGTGACACCATTCCATCTAACAGTCAAACCAAAATCAATGTCAGCATTGCCTTATTTAGGACTGGGCCAGAGTGAAACACTAAGTATGTGTTGGAATAACTTATTTGGTTTTGGTTTTATTTTCATTTTAATCAAATGATTGATTTCTCCTTTTGAACTTATGTGAGATAGTTATTTTTTAAAAAGATTGTATCAACATTTTGGCTATGTTTGAGACAAGGATCACTACCTGAGAAGGTAAATCTTCACTTTGTATAGTAACTGTGACTTTAGTCAGCTGACCATGCGCTTATCAAGGGTGAGTACACTGGCAAGCTTCCATGCTGTAATAGTTAGCTACTATGGAAGCAACAGAAAGACCACAAATACATCAGGAAAGTTCACATCATGAAATTGCTCATACATTAAGAATTGTCTATGGAGTTACACTGAAAGTTAGATGCTGCATAAAACTTGAGTTCCCCTCTTTAAATCATCCCCATGCTCCCTGCATGCCTTTTGCAAATATCACTAGATTGTACAGACTTTAAAAAGAGAATCATAATTGTAGGCAGAACTGGAAAAAAAAATCTATCACAGTGACTTCTGGATAATATTTTTCAAGTCAAGTTGACATTTAAATTTTAAATAGCACTTTGTTCAAAACCACCAAGGTATGAAATAGTTGTCTTGCACAGAACAAAAATAGCTTAGCACATACTGTCAACAGAGAAACAAGAGTTTCTGTTATTAAGAAAATGTCTTTTAGGCTACTTGGATGTTTACCTCTTGTGCCATCTCACACTTCTGACTTAACTAAATTCTCAGAAACTTCTCATTATGACCTACTATTAGAATCTGCTACCAGCACATACACCTTCAGCCTGATACTGAATTTACATGGCAATTTACTCTGCCTTTATATCGTCTGCATGGGTATATAAATGTTAGTGTTTCTGCACTACTTTGGTTAAACTGGGAAAATGGTGAAGTTTTGGGCTCCTCAGTACAAGAGATAGATGGATAAACTGCAGATATCACAGGTCCACTAAGATCTGGAGACAGTCAGAAGTGCATACAAAGAGGAATTAAGTGACCTGGATTTCTTCAATATGGAGAAGAGAGAGATCTGATTGTCTTCAATGTCTAACAGGCAGTCACAGAAAAAAAGAGCCAGACTTCTCAGAGGTGCACAGGGTAAGGAGGGAAAGCAATGGTCTGGACTACAGCAAGAGAAATTCTGGTTGAATACAGAGTAAAAAATATCTATGAGTATTGTAAAGCACTGGAATAGGTTGTTCAAAGAGGCTGTGGGAGCTGCACTCTTGGAGATTTTTAAGTCATCACTGAGCATGGTTCTGAACAACATAGTCTAACTTCAGACTTAGTTCTGCTTTGAGCATGCAGTTGGCTTAGATCTGTGATTCTAGTAGCCACATGGGTGAAACACTCTCTCCTTATGCTGTTAGTTTCCTGCAGATGCTTAATCAGGCTTTCACTCTCTTTTAAATGTTGTTTATAATGATGAGTCATCAAGGCAGTTTATGGAGGAGTGTCCTTTACTCCAGCCCAGCCCAGAAAGCATTCAAAACACCCCCTACATAGCCCAAGCTTTCTTCCATCAGATAGAAACTAAATTGCTCATGCAGTATCTCTGTCAAACAAAGTCACTGGAAGTGTATTGCTAGGTCGAGTAGAAATCTAATCCAAACTCAGAACAAGAAAAGAAGCCAAAACAGTGCTGGCTTTCTAAGCACTAGCTATGCAAAGTATGTAGTGAATGCTTTTGCCATCAGCTTATGCAACACAAGTTTTACAACTTTTCTATGGCTCAGCAAACATTTCTCAGCCGTACCTTAAGCACGCACATTTATATGTACACATGAGTAGCATGTATACATCTGTCCGTACAGAAAGTATACACATAAGTAGGTGCAGTGTGAGAGTAGATTCCTGTGGTGCCAAGCTTTGCTAAATGTCTGGAAACTGCGATCTGAATTCTGCCCTTATTTACACCAATATAATTCCCTTGATCTGCGTTCATGGAAAGTCGCCTTTTCTGCAGTCCTGTAGTAAGACAAATACAGATCACAGCCTTCTGGCAGTAAAAACGAACCCCATCAGGAATTGTCTGCGCTCTCTAACACAAGTCAGATGTGGGCATCGGTCTTGCACATCACCATTTCTGTTGGTGGTAGAGTAAACAGTCCTCTAGCCTGAGTATAAAGACTGCATATGAACAATGTCCTGTATGTGAAGTGAGTTTAATATAATTGCTCTTCCTATTAAAAAATGTGCAGTTTGCCCCTGCGGTGAATTTGTTTCAACTTTCCATCACTGAGTATGCTTTAGGGAGTTTTGCATTGTGAACAGTATGAGTCCTAAGCCTCATTAGTTTCATTATTAGCCCTGCTGTTTTTGTGCATTTTAAGTCCTGGAACAGATGCCAAAAGACAGTTTTCAAGGAGTCTATGCAACTTTCCCACATTGTAGAGCCAGAAGTGTGTCTGATCCCCCAAGGAATCATGAATTCTTTCTTTTGACATGGTCTGTATGTCATGGTAGTCAATCAAGACAACTGAAAATGAAAATTCTTTTTAGAAATCCATAAGGCTCATTTTAGCTGTCTCTTCACGCCCCCTCCCCACCGCCCCACCTTGGTTTCACAGGGGAAATCCCAGTATCTTTTCCTGGGAATAGAGAACAGCATCTGCAGGAGAAACTTTCCAATCAAAATGTACAGGTGATGTCTAATTTGTAACATTTTCCCCCTACATTTACAATCCAAACAATTTGTTTTTTTTACTTTTACATGCATTTCTTAAGTTTGCTTATGACACGTTCACCACTTATTGCCTCTATTTCAGAAAAAATATTACCAATTATGATTGCTTTTATTTTTTTTTTGAGGCCTACAAAGACATTTACAGTGACAGCCACAGCATACGCAGCAGTCAGAGCTCCAATACACATTTAAATTATGTTACTTTCAAGCTAATGTTCTGAAGTATGAATATGCTGCATAACACTAGATCCTGGTGGAATGATATTAGCACCAAGAAACAAAAATGCTTCCTTTAACTCCTGGCTTAGAGATGTGTTATATAGAATCCTCAGCCACCTTGGTTTACCCTGTACAGGTGCAGTCTGCAACTCACTGTGGAGAAAATTTTTCTCCTTCTTTTGACCATCGCTTTGCACATCAGAGAGCAGATACTGTATCCAGTTTAGCAGAGGAACTAGTCCTACATTTCCCAAGGAGGGAAAACCCCTCATCTCTTTTAGCTCAGACTAAGGACATCTGTCCTTTGGTAGCCTGTGTAAAATTGTTCTGATTTATCCAGATGCTGGGATATTTCCCTGCTTGGTAAGGCACAAGTATGTGCTTTCTTTTAATACACTCAAATCTGAATCTCAGAGTGCAGCTGTCAGCAATCCTGGTGAACTCTACCCTAGTTTCACAACGTGTATGACTCTCCTGAGTGTCCTGCAAAAGGCTAAGGAGAGGTGAAGTGGAGCAGAAAGGGGCAGGCTGTCTAAGGACCAGTAAGTGTGATCTCTGTAACACTTGGCAGAAACATTAGTGGGATCTGAACAAAACTGGTTGTACTCCCAACTGCGAGAGCTCATCCATTAGGTATCGCAGGTGCCTTCAGCACAGAACAGCTGCAGTGGAGGAAATTAAAACTGTTTCTTTTCATCTGGATCCAATAATCTGTGGTTATTGCCTGCCTGTGCACTGGAAAAACGTGGAAGATACCAAGTGCTTGGATATTAGTAAAGTTCTACAATTCCCCAGTATCATGAGGAAAATTAAAATCTTCAGCTGAGGTAACACACACCATTTTCCATCACCAACAATGAAACAGATGATGAATTTTCGGCTGGTTAGAAAGTGTGAACATAGACAAAAGGTGTTGTTTCATTTTCTCTCAAGACAGAGTCTGAGATCAGAAGGAGTCCAAAAGGAGCTGCAGGACACTGGACTTGTCCCATCATGGGATGAGGAAGGTAGCTGGGAGACTGGAGACGATACCACTTCAAGTGTAACTACTCTTTGTTCAATCTAAGAAGTATCTGAAAGCTGAAGACCTTGGGAAATAGCTTTGAGTAAAGCAGTTTGCCTTGAGTTCATCAGCAGAGCACAGATCTGGCTGCTGGCAAGATGTGATTACTGGATCCTGTTTTTTGGATTCTGCTAGTGTATCCAGTACACCAAGTTCAGAGTAGGAAAGAAATATAAAAGGTTGTATTTGCTTTTTACTAAATTCCAATTAGGAAATGAAGCTGAAATTTGTTTACAGGAATTAAATAAACAAATCCTTAATTAATAGAGTAGTAGATTATTAGAGAGAATTAGTAACACAGACTGAAACAACAATCAAAGCACTTTCCCAGAAGTTACTCTGTTGTGATTACACTAACTTGAGAAATGTTGTCCTATGTTGCTGACCAGCAAAGAAAAGTTTCCATAATTCTGTAATACCAAATCTTGACATTGCCAAGTTGCTAGAGATGCCTATGACATATTCTTTTATAACTGTGAAGCTGCTAATCACTCAGTGATGAAATACTTAGAACATTATGCTGCTTAATTTCAGATGTCTCTGAGCCTCTTTCCAGGCCTCAGTGTTTGTAGGGGTAAGTGATCTATGCACATTAATTAATTGCACTTTAATTTTAATATAGCCCAACCCATTAAAATGGCAATATTGAGTTTGCTCCATCAGCAAGTCCTAACTCCCTGTGGATAGAGCATATCACACATTGGATGTCAATCCAGCAGTTAACTCTCCATCTTTGCAGCTGTCAATAGAAAGTATAGAAACATCTGGTGGAAGCCACAAACCTGCTCTACAGGTACCTGTGTGTTTCTTTTTCTGTGCTGTGAGTCTTCCCTCTCCATAGCTAAGTCAGCAAGAACATCACAGTGATACTGAATTAACCCCAAGTATCCACCAGGAGCTGATGAAAAACAACTGATTTTAATGTGTTTTCAGTGCAGACTTTATCTTGCAGTGCCGTAATAGTAACTGCTGCTGTTTTCAGACTGATTCCCTAGGACAGGGCTAGAGATATGTAGGGATCACGCAAATGGTACAATTATCTCTATAAAACTTTGTGGCAATATCCAGTGACCCTTGGATGAGCCTTCCCGCGTGTATCCAGAGGAAATTAAGCTTTTCTGTTGGGTGGTTCTTGTACTCAGGACCTTCATCTCAGTCTTTAAAGACTCAGTTTCATAGAGAGCACATCTCTCCCCTCTCTTTGATCTTTATTTGTCACAGCTCTAGTCCTCTGGCCTTCAAAACCCACTAACCTTAAGCATATAACATATGAAAGCAGAAGGCAAAATTTTCTCCACTGCTTCCTGGCATCTCTTCAGCAGAGGCAAATTTGAATGGCAACAAAGCTGTCCACTTGGAGGCCAAAATGTCAACCTCTTTTTTGCAATTAGTTGCAAACATACCCACAAAAATAAACACAGTGATAAATACACACAGGAAATGTGTGTGGGAAGGTGTGAAGTAGAATGTGTTGACATAGAAGGGAAAGACTGAAGGAAGAGGGCCACAACT
The DNA here is from genome assembly GCA_013396835.1 of Psilopogon haemacephalus. Classification (NCBI taxonomy): domain Eukaryota; kingdom Metazoa; phylum Chordata; class Aves; order Piciformes; family Megalaimidae; genus Psilopogon; species Psilopogon haemacephalus. The sequence continues at coordinate 64,130 of VWZI01016539.1, forward strand.
GCTGTGAAAGCATTGGTCACCTGAGCTTGTGAGTGCTCCCAGGGCCAATATGAAAACTTAGCAATGAGAAGTAACTACAAAAAGTGGAAGATCTTTGAATTTTAAAAAGACGGTGAACAGATGAGGAAAAGCTCACAAGCATCTTGCAGGATGCCCATGCAGCCTTTTACTGTCACAGTCTTAATTCAAAGGTGTTAGCATAGTGGATGAAGATTTTAGTATAACACTTTAGAAGAAAATTACAGCTTTTTTTGGAGGTTATATAAAAAAAATACTCTTTTACAGAACATTATTTTTTTTTCTGACAGAAGTTGAAAGGTCATTATTTCTGCCTCTAAACTCTTTCTACCATTTCAATTGTCCAAAGACAATGGACTAATAATCCATAATTGATACCCACGGGTGTTACATTCAGGCACTGAGTGTGCAAAGTGAGAAATCACTTAGGTATTTATATGTGCAGTTTTCATGTGATAAATATCTGCATGTCTCTTCTCACCCACTCTGTACATATTGCAAAGTGCAAGGCCCTCCAATTTGTAGAGCATTAAAAAAAAAAAAAAAAAAAAAAAAAAAANAACATAAAAAAAAAAAAAAAAAAAAAAAAAAAAGGTGAAAGTCAAGGCTTAGGAAATGCCAAGGAAAAGAATGCAATCAAGCAGAATGGATACCTACGCCTCATTTCATTATGCATAAGTCACTCTGACAATATTTCTGTCCTAAGAGCACTGTGTGCACAGCTAATAAAATAAACTCTTATTACTTGTTTAGATTTTTTTACAACCTTTTAAAAGATGAGGTAACATAGACGGTGCTGTATATTCCTTTTCCCTGTCTTCTTACAGCTTTAATTTCTTTCACTTGTGTCTGCCCATACACCAATCACTTTTGTCTGATATATGTCTTAGTAGGTGTCTTCTGTCAGCAGATAAAATGCTAATGCCCCTGTATTATCTACTTGAAATGTGGAACCAAGGGAAGATAAGGTCCTACTTCTACAGAAAAAAAAAAAAAAAAAACAAAACACCAAAAAACTTGTTCTCTAAGGAGAGGCTTATGATAGCAAAAAACAGCAAGCTGACACAGGTAAGTAGGCATACAATAGAGGAATAACTTTCTTCCCATGGTGCTGCTGCACATATCTCATGACAATGTGGGATGAAAAAGACACAGATATCCAAGACACACACACCTGGTGCCTTTGCTTCTTGAATTACGTATTTACTCCCCTGCCACCAGGTACTTCTGCATTCTACAGGCTCCACTTTAAGGTGCAGAAAATTAGTAAAAATTATTTTTCCAAAGGAATCAACAATCAGTTCAGGATCTAGCCAGCCTTGTCTGATAGGGATGAGCTGCAGAAGCAGAGCCTGCAAATGGGACCCCATCCCATACTGGGTACGTTGGAAAAGCCCACATTGCACCTAGTATGGGTGGAGGGTTCCTCCTCTCCTCTCCAGGAAATGCTATTCTTGCTTCTCAAGCAGGTTGTCCAAGAGGTATTGAAACACCAGGAAGTGACAACAAAGTGTCCTGGTATGGGCGTGATGAATGCCCAGAGTTGGTTCGGTTCCATAGCAAGGTCCAGAAGGGGTGGGGGGGGGAGCACACCACATGGCCCCAGGACCAGGAGACCCCGGGCTGCACACGCGCCCGAGTCAGATGATCTGTGCTGTGTCTTAAGGTATTGAGAGACCACCCCTGGGCGCGGGACTATTTTGAACCAATTGGCCATTCAGTGGATGCTAAATGCCTATTGGTCAGTTCCACGCTCCCCTATAGGGTATTTAGGGAGGGTACAGTGACCGTTAGCGGCTCTTCTTCGTCTCCCCTTCGTGCTGTGAGGAACTCCAGCCTCAGCACCCGCCGTTCTCAGTCGGCGGCAGCAGCAGCAAAGGCAGCAGTGGCAGGCATCACAGCTTATAACAAAGCGGCAAGGCAAAACCCTCTCTCTTTTCTCTCTCTATTCAGGATAAGTCGGTCCTTCTCTCTCCCCTTCCCTCGGGAAGAAACATTGTATCCCCTTGCGCTCTGTGGGCATTTATAGACGTGGCTGGGATCTGTTTTGTATGTAAGCTCTCTGTTTCCTAAGTTCTGACTGTTTAAACTGTTTATTCTGTGTTTTAAGCAACTCGTGCATTTATTCCTGCCAACCGCATATCTAGAGAACCCGGGGGACTCTTCCAGGACCCCCTCCGCAATTATTAATAATAATTAAATTGATATTCGTGACACAAAGAAGTGACAATGTAATTTAATTTCTAAGCACAGGACATGACAAAGGAATTTAGACAGTAACTTCAAAAGTTTTCTTCTAAATTTAAAATTTTCATCAGAAAAATGAACAAGTAAGGATTTGATTAAAGGCATGGTGTACCCAGAAATTTTGTCAGGCAACAGCTGCACAATACTGTGCTTCAGAAAATCAATTCTTCTACTTTATACAGTTCTAAAAGAATCTTGTTTACTTACTTCTACAGTGATAACATAATTTTGTCTGCAAAATAAACCTGATACCTAGCATTAAATTTTAATAGATAAAAAATAGAGATTTCCACCCTGCTTTGTCCTTTTCCATTTTCCAAGTAGTTAAAAGGTATAATTGCTTTTAAAAAAAAAAAATCCATTTATTTTTATCTGACAAAGAAGGTAAAGTTTTTAATCTGAGAGCTAAATCTGGAAGTTTTAGTAAGAGTGCTTAGCACAGAACAAAACTGAAAGGGTACCAACAAAGCATCTTCAGTGAAACCTTAGCCCATACAAATACTGTAGCAAAGTTTCCATTAATTTCTTAGAGCCAAGACCTTACCCTGCAATCACACAACAAAAGACAGCTGACACTGCACAACTTTTAGAGGAGGACAAAAGATTAAAAACTCAGTATGCAAGACAATGAAAGAGGGAAACATAGAATACACTGGTATTTATCAGAAAACAGTTGAATTTTGAAACATGTGATTCCAAAGCGATTTGTGGCTATTTTAAGGTGAGTAAAATAATAAAATTTTGCAAGGCTCATCTCCTGCAGAACCCGTGGACCTTGCAGAACTGGTCACTATGCAATACTGCTTTGCTTGAAAAAGAACTTAACGAGAGCAGCAGGAACTGAGAAACCAATCTCTGACAAGACAAGCAACAGCTGATTATGTAAAGAATTACTTGAGGGCACACATCTGCAGGGCAGGTGCCTGACTTGAGACCACACATCCAAAGGACAGGTGTCAGAGAAGATACAGTCACCCAATCACCAAACAAAGCCAGCCACCCTTTGGAGAAACTGACAATTAATGCTAGTGAAATTATGATAGCTATGAATGATGTATAAGTATCAGGTATAGGCAGTGACAGGATAATGATTTCTGGGAAAATTGGTGAATATATGTGTTTATATGCTATAAAACCCTATGTGTTCATGTACTTAGTAGTGCACAATTTTGGGAGAGGTCCCGGTGTACCCCAGTGCTGCAATAAAGAATGCTAACTTGTCACATTGGCTGTTGAGTAGATTTCTTTGTTTCAATGCAGTCAGGTTTACAATGAAGAAAAAAATCAGCTGAACTCTAAGCTTCCATCCAGCAAATGGTTTACTCAGCAGAGGAAAATTATATATGTGCCTGAATCAAAGTATGGTGTGAAGAACAGTCATAGCCTCTTTTTACATCAAAATGACAGCCTTTCTCTTTAATTTGATACATAAAAAACCTCTCTGTAGTCTTCACAGGCTATAAGAGTTCAAGGGTGATCTTCCAGTCTAGTCAGTTGTAATCTTTTGAGGTGCTTTACCATGCCATAAGGATAGCAACAATGGGAATGAGAGGGAACTGAGGGGAAAGAATAGGGATAAACAGCTTAGGCAAAAAGCAGCAGGAAAAACAGAGTTCATTTGGGAAGTCCTCATCAATCTTTTGCTTCCATAATGCTACATTTTTTAATATCTGAGCCATAATATAAATAAATAAATAAATGTCTGTGTTTTATATGCCTTGCAAGATACTTACTACAGCAGACTAAAGAAGAAATAGTAAATTCTTTTGATAGAACCCTGGACATACCATGCAGCTTAATGAATAGGAAAGGATGAAAAATCCTTCAGATCAGCAGATCCTTTACAGTTCCAGATGATATGAATGACAAAGGTCTATTGACTTCAATATTGTGGTCTGCATTTTTTTCTCTTCTGGTGGGAATCTGATGGCATCTTAAATAACAGCACCTCACTTTCTGCTCTGCAGAACACTGTCTTTACTGAGTATCCCAGCAATGAAACAGAGAAGTTTGAGAAATCTGTCTGAACCCTGTAGGTAAACGTTACGCAGAAAATTATTTTCTTAAATTAAAAATGCTCTCACAATAAGCTTTGCGCAAAAATGGTGGTGTGGTTAAGGTAATTTTTAATGTACTTTTAATGTCATGGCAAAATTACTAGTACTAACACTTTTCCAGGAGAATATTAAGAATGAAAATAAGATATTTTAAAAAATATTTTATAGGAGAAGTTGAGAGATTTTCTATAAAAATATCACAAAAAGAAGGGAAATTTGATTTATTTGGAACAGTATAGAATAGAAATAAAACTGAAGTTTCAAAATAAGTTTCAGTTCCCTATCTGTGTAACATTGCATGTCAGCAAGGGCATGTTAATTAAGGCCTGATCCTTGTGGAACTTAATAATGCACCTATTAACTTCAGGCACGTAACCAATTGCACAGAAGTCTCAGTTATAATTCAACCTGCGCCTCACTGCTTGGCTGAACCAGGGCTTAAGGTTAAATGGATCTTCAGCATGTTTTTTTTAATGTTCTTAGAGGAGCTGCCGAAGTCAGCATTAGGTGAGGAGTGAAGAAACGCAGTAGCACTGAGGTGGCTCAATGTCAGATGAGGTTTTTAGGTGAGGATGAGGTCAACTGGCTTCCAGCACGAAGGGAAGAAGGAAAGCGATGCACACAGCATTTATCTGAGAGTGATGGAAAGCAGGGAGCGCAAATTTGATGGATTTGACCATAGTGCAAGAGCGAGAAGAACATGGAGGATTCTGTGGAGTATTGAAATTAACCTTCAGCTCTAACAGTCATACACATTTCAAGTCACATTGAGCTTGGTGTTTTCAGGGAAACAGCTAGCAAAACCAATATATTCTTTTTTTCCATAAGAAATAGGTACCTTTTAAATGTCTCTAAGCATCAGCAAAAAGCTGCTTTACCCAAGGAGTTAAAAATCAGCTTTGTGCTACAAAGACAGCTCCTGATCCTTCATGATTTAAAGAAGGTAAATAATTTTGTACATATTAGCAACATGTTTGCTGAATATTTATTTTCATGTGTAAAAAAATAATCATGCATATGTCTGTTTGTTGTGTTGGGCAATTTTAAAAGCCCTAATCATCAAAACAGGTGTGTGGGAGCCAGATCCAATTCTTCAATGGATCTGACCAAATTTCATGTCATGTACCAAAGAGTGACTTTTGGAAGCAGTTTCCAGGAGTCAGTTCTTTAATTCCTTTGCATTTTTCTTAAATTAAATTGTCTGTACTTCTCTTTCAACACTGTAATTACCATCAGCTTCAGAAATCACTTTGCAATTAATGGAAGTCTGATTTCTTCATGTTCACTAAGCAAACCCTTAGTATAAACATTCAGTTCAAGCTCATTCTAAGGTAATTAATAGTGCTAGACTAAATTATATCTGTTTATCATCTGACACACAACTGTTCAGGCAAATTTCAAATTCTGTCTTCTGATTGCTGAAACTTGTACACTGGAAACTCAACAGTCAGCACTGGTCTAAAGTAAATTAAAAGCAAGGTACAGCAACTAATTTACCAAAGCCTTTTGTCTGGAGCAGCCAAAAGGAATAGTCATGGCCTTTCTTTAGATTTTGGGCAGTTAATAAGCTCCTTAGGTTTCTCAAATCGTTTATATTTCTGAAGCCCAAAAAGTTCAACCAGAAAGGGAGAAGTATCTTTGGGCCAGAACACAGATCAGAGAGGTTGCCTGCAGCAGCAAAATATTCAGTAGGTGTTTTCATGAATGATCATGAGACGTGAGAGACAAATATCCTGCAGTTCCCCCAGAGTAGCTGAATAATCCTCCAGGGAAGCAATGCCTCCGTGATCCTGCAGCACATGAGTCATCATTGCAGTGTGTGGGAGAATTGTTCTCTCGGCTACAGCTCATGATACAAACTGGACAATTTGTGAAAAAAAGTTTGCAGATGTACAAGTGCAAACTACTGTAAAAAAATTCTCTATGCTTTACTGTAAATATGAACATGGCATTATAACTTCTGCTGTGCTTTCTGGAAAAGAAAATACACAATATTGTATCTGCTCTCTAGTGAGAGGGCAGAAAAGTCGAGTTTTAACCAGACTTCAGTTCTGCATAGCTGGTTTCCAGAACTTTCCTCAAAGGTATGGTATAAATGTCATGCCTAAGAGCACACACTTGGTAAAGAGAAAAGCATGGATGCAGCAGACCCTCCAGCTGTTTTCTCTGTTGCTCTGAATGTGCATAGTCATGGACTACTGTGCCTAAGTGATTCAATAGTGTGTTTTACCCACAGCAACTACCATCCTGAGTTTGCACATGAAGAAAATGGAATATAAAATAACTACTTGATCTAGCCTCCATGCATCATTTGATCTGTAGCAGCTCTGAACTTTGACCTCCCAGATCCTAATGCTGTGCTTATCAACCAAGGCAATTTTCATCCCAACTGGCCTTTGGTACATAATGTCTGTGAATTGCTCCCTGTACCAGAGAGCTACAGGAAATCATCTGCTGGAGGCAGAGCTGGAATGTCTCACATGCTGTGTCTGATTACTTTTATTGATTACTAGTTACAAGTCCCTGTAAGATATGTATCTCAAACTTCTTATGTTACACTGATATGTAATGGTACTCCTGCATGAAGGCATTCTATCCACCACTAAATTATACATTCAGTCAGTACCTGTTCTGATTAGCTCTACACAGATATGAGTTGAATTGCAGTGGAAAGCTGCCTCCTGTGTACAGCAAGGGATGACTTCATTAGTGTTACTCACACTTGAAAAGAAAGGACTTTCAAAAGGAAATCTTTTTTTGTTTGTTTGTTTGATTCTGGGAAATGACAATATATGAAATTATATAGAGAATTACATATAGAATTAGTTTTGTGAACAGCTGCAAAGTATTACCCAGAAAGTTATTTCACCTTCTGCCATTTCACTACTGATCAATCATTATAGGACTCACGTAAAATATTTTAAACTTACAAATAGTCTCCTCACGCTGTACAGATTAGATTGAACTCTCTTCCCCTTTATTTTAAAATGGATTTTAGTGCAATTTGCTAAATTTTGTTCTCTGTAAAAGCAGGCTGTTGGATTTTGAAGAGGTGTTCATCCATGTGTATGTCTGATCAAGGATTCTATGAAGCAATAGCTGGCAAAACTCAAAAATTAATTTGTGTTAGAGGGCAAAGTGTTTTTTTCTTTCTAGCTCAATGTAACCCTTTCCTGTTGTATCTCTGTCATAATTTGGACTATGCCAAAATGCATACGCCAAGAATTAAATGAAAATATTTTTTTTTACTTCCATGGGTGACCCTTCGCTTTTCTTTAGCAGTTGAGCTACATAAAGGTAAGCCATTATTGCAATGACAACAATGACACATAATATACTTCCATAAATAATTTTGTCTGTCAGGTATTTCCAGTTGTTGGTGTTGTGTAATGTAGACCTCTAATAACTTAGTTCATTTTCCTGGGTTAAGTTCTCATCCCAGAACTGTGAACTCTTTCTGTTCTCAGCCTGAAACTCAACAATCCTCCTCATATTTTAGGATTACATCTTCCATCTATTGTTGTCTTCTTATCTTCCTGCTTCCCAATCATAGGCATTGTCATAAGAAGTCATTTGGATACAGATATAGGTGTCTATCTGCCACAATCACTGAATTCATAAATGAGGAGTAGCTTCAGTATTTGTTTTCCCTCCTATTTGAACATTAGCCAGCACTGACACTGCACCAATCTTCAGATTCACTTTGCATGAGTTTAGCAAACCTCATCTGTCAGGATTGAAAATGGAAGTAAACTGGCAGATAGCTGAAAGGGTTTGGGTTTATTTTGGATTAAATAATTTTTAAAATAGAGAATATTAAATATGGTTTCCAAAGAAAGAATTGGGACCAAGTCTCCTCCACTCATTCCCATTTACTTCTTTCTAGGACACCAAGAGGTATCAAACATTCACACAACTTGTTTTCTAATATTTGGTTATTAGTGGAAAGCCAAGATGCCCTCTGTTTTCTGAAAAAACCAAAACATCTAATCCCCCGGTGGTGGGGGACATAGGAGAAAGCAGTGGGGAAATCAAGGTCTTCAAGCACCCAAGCTGCTGGGTCTGGGCACCTGAGGTTGCACTGGATCCAATTGTTCTGGTCCTCCCTACTTGCCAGCCCTGTGCCCAGCCATTTCTCTGCACTGCCTGGCAGGCAGCTGGCCAGAGACAGGTGGATCTACAGAGTGATCTTAGGATGAGGAGCTGAAGGAAGGCAGGAGGGATCAATGTGAGGTGGCAGACCAAGGTCAGGAGGGACTGAAATAGCCAGAGGTAAAAGCAATGCAGGCTGGAGGAGGAACAAGATAAAAAACCAAAATCCTCGTGAACCAAAGCTTTCATTGTTAGTAAACATTTCCCTTTAAATTATCTTTTCATTCACATTCTGAATCAGAATGATTACTATAGGCTGTTTTTTAAGAAAAGTCTTTTTAGTCTGAGAAACTAAGGACAGTGTGCCAGTGTTCATGCTCATGTGTTACAGTAAGCCACCACAGAGGACAGCCCATTTCTCACACAGCAGCACCACTTCTTTTAGGTTTTCCTAAGCTTTATCTTATTTTGTTTTGTTTTGCCATCACAGGACTATATTGCAGTGGGGAATGCAACTGGGCTATATCAAGGAATTTTTTCTTAAATCTGAATGTTACATATAGATACACAAAATAATGTTCTGCCAGAAGATAAATTCCATTCTTAAAGTCTAGTGTACATTATTACACTTACAGCACACAGTAGCAAGGCAGGATCAACCAAACCACGTTAAATTTCTTACAAAAGATCTGATAGAGAAAAACCTAGAAAATTTTATTTTAAAATTCATCATGCTTACAGGTTAGCTATGAGATTGCCTCCTGACCTCAATTGCATGACTGGTAATATTGGGCTATATAACTATGAATAGTAAAGCAGGATTTCTATGTGCTATACTACTACCTAGGCTTCTATTTGTAGGTAAAACATTATCTATTGAGTTGAGAGCAAAATGGTTAAGGAGGCATGAAAACACACTCAAACATATAGGACATATGTTTTCCAATAAGTTCTTAATAATTTTGTTATCGCTCTCTTTCTGATTACACCCTGCCAGAAGATATAGCTGATTCAGGCAATTTTCCAATTCATTCATTCTTCTTCTTGATTGCAAAGCCTCTCTAGATTAACATAAAGAAATTTCTAATTTTTTATTTTAACTTTAAAAAAAAATCTTCTATTTAAGAATAGAATCACATTTTGTCATTTAAATACTTGGATTTATTTTCCTTCTTCTTTTGTGCTTTTATAAACCCACTCTGCAATTGAGAAAAATGAGAGACTAAAGAACACACAGCAAGTTCTACAAAGTGCTGAGATTTATGTTTTGGAGCTACAGGTTCACTCCAGTTGAATATATATTGTACCAGAGAAGGAAAGTTGAAGAAGAATAAATATAACTTAGGCTTTAACAAGGATATGAACTTTAGTCTCTTTATCTTTTAGTCATGTGACTTAAGATATAATTGTTCATGAGAATTTCAGCATTAGCACAGTTGTACCAAGGCTACCAGCTATCATATGATAACTGATCTTGTGCCATTGTTCCGGTTTTTTTTTTCCTCTTTGTGATTATTAAGTCTTAGTCATTAAATATTCTCTCACATATTGAAAATATTGCTAGGGTCAGAACACTTGATAATCACAACCCTAAAGAGTGCAAGTTTCTCAGGCTTTACTGTGTTGTTGTTTTAAATGTCTTTTAATTTTAATTTTAACATTTTTAAACAGTGCTTTTGCTAATTACACTGTGCTCTTCTTGCATTTGTTTGGAAATCACAGCGTATATATGCACATGGTGACTAATTCTGTATGACTGCAGATCTAAGAAACAGAAATAGGTTTTTCCTGGAACCTCTGAGTTAGTGGAGATCTGAAACAGAGTTTTTTTCCATAAGAAGTTTTCATTTGAGAAGACAACTGCTGCTTAGAATAGAATAGAATAGAATAGAATAGAATAGAATAGAATAGAATAGAATAGAATAGAATAGAATAGAATAGAATAGAATAGGAGTAAGCCAGGTTGGAAGAGACCTCCAAGATCATCCAGTCCAGCTTATCATCTAGCCCTATCCAATGGCACTAAGTGCTCCATTCAGTCTTTTCTTGAACACCTCCAGGGATGGTGACTTCACCACCTCCCTGGGCAGCCCATTACAATGGAAAATCACTCTCTGTGAAGAACTTCCTCCTAATATCCAGCCTATACCTCCCCGAGCACAACTTGAGACTGTGTCCCATTGCTCTGTTGCTGGTTGCCTGGGAGAAGAGACCAACCAACTCCCACCTGGCTACAACCTCCCTTTAGGTAGTTGTAGACAGCAATGAGGTCCCACCTGACCCTCCCTCCTCTGGAGGCTGGAGGCTAAGCACTCCCAGCTCCCTCAGCCACTCCTCACAGGGCTTGTGCTCCGGGACCCTCACCAGCTTTGTTGCCCTTCTCTAGACACATTCCAGTACCTCAGTATCTCTCTTGAATTGAGGGGACCAGAACTGGACACAGTACTCAAGACATGGCCTGAGCAGTGCCAAGTACAGGAGAAGAATAACCTCACTGGTCCTGGTGGCCACACTGTTCCTGGTACAGGCCAGGACGCCGTTGGCTCTCCTGGGCACACTGCTGGCTCATGTTCAGCCTACTATCTACCAGCACACCCAGGTCTCTTTCTCCCTGGCTGCTCTCCAGCCACTCTATCCACAGCCGGTAGCACTGCCTGGGGTTGTTGTGGCCAAAGTGCAGAACCCTACACTTAGCCTTGTTAAATTTCATCCCATTGGCCTCTGCCCACCCATCAAGCCTGTCAAAGTCTCTCTGCAAGGCCCTCCTACCCTCCAACACATTGACATCTGCTCCTAACTTGGTGTCATCTGCAAACTTACTGATGATGGACTCAATCCCCTCATCCAGATCATCAATAAAAATATTCATGTGATCTCCTAGGGAATTCCATATTGGAATAACTTCCTTAAGCATACTCAGAGGATGCAAGTTGATTCTTCTAGTAATAATGAAATAATATCTTTAAAAATAAGTAAGTTGAAAAGATCCAAGTATTAATTTTGCCATAACAAAAGTTTTGTAACTATAAAATTTACATTTTTATTTTCATAATACTTTATGCTGAGTAATTTTCAGGACAGTGGGGAGCTCCATTTTCAAGAGAGAGGAGTATGTCTGTTCTGGAAAGAAAGATCAAGGACAGGTACATATACTGCATACTTATAGTGGTTTCTGGTTTTCCTTAGACTAAAAAGTTAAATGAGTAACAGTTTTATTTACTGGCTAATTAATGAAACAGTGCAACCAGAACTCAAGATGTGTTTCAAAGGAAGGCCAGATTTTGGAGTTTTCCTTCAGTTATAGGATACCAGAAGTATCTACTGCAGTTGCTGTAGCTCACAGACTAAACATGAATGATAAAAATCCTGTATTGTAGCTAAGCAGGCATATCTTACTCTGGGTTGCATTCACAAAAACTGACAACGATGTGGGAGGCAATTATTCCTTCTAATTGAGTCCTGTAAGATGGGAAATATTCTTCTCCTTTAGATTGTTATAAAATGTTATTGGAAAGAAGATTATTATAAACTGTTTTTCAGGGCCAATGAGGAGAAAACAAACATAAATCAGCTTAAATTTCACCAAAAGTTATCTCGCTGGGTATATGAAAATGTTTCTCATTAACAGTTTGGTTTTTAAAGCATTGTAAGTGTTCTCCTATGGAACTTGTGAAGTCTCCCTCACTGGAGGTTTCTAGAATGGGTTAGACATACATCTACCAGGAATGATCTTAGTGTAGACCATTGACTAGCCTCAGTCCAAAGGACTGGGTCTGCTGAGGTTTTGTATTTCTGCTCTTCTAGGAATGAAAAATATCTGACCAAATTTACTGCCAGATGGATCTTTTCTTGTTGCATTTCCCATTGCATAAATGTCTTTCTTGATGTACAAACTTCATGTCTATAACACTGTGAGTGTACAAGGACCCAACGAACTTCCTGTTATTCAAATAATCTTCTCATTGCTGTTCTTCTGGGGACACATTTTCAGTACTGCTCTCCAATTGCATGCACCCAGTCAGGATCTAAACTCTGTGACAAGTATCTTACAGGTTTGCCTGCACAATACAAAGCTGGAAGGAGTGACTCATAACCTTCTAACTGATCTAAACACCTGGAAAATTGATATCTCATAAATTTTGTGATTGCAACAAAAGAATGAATTTATCTCAGCCCAGACTTGAAATGGGGGAAAATTTTGTTTTTCAGCCAAAGTAAGCAGTAACTGAGAGCCATGACATCCATTTCAAGTGCTTACTCCAGCCTCTCCTGGCTGTGCTTCTGCTGCCAGAACCAGAAGCTTTCTGCTGCCAGGTATCACATCTCTTCCTTTGGCAGCAGGATCAAAAAGATGTGCTATTTTCAGAGTTTCCCCTGTAATACAATCATGACAGAGTATGAAATTGCTAGTTAAAATCCTCAAGGCATTTGGGAAAAGGTTCTTGGAAGCATTAGTGTTGCTATAGAAGTGTTAGGGAGCTCCTCCTAGTATATTTAGCCACAGTCTGGGTGGTGCTTGCAGGCCCCCTGTGACCTGGTCTATGAGTCTATCTCACAGGGTGGTAGGGACAACCGCACACATCCACCCTATCTCATAATGCATCTTACACTGGAGGTGCAGACTGGCAGCTTGAAGCAATCTGTGATAATTCCATGGAGAAATGACACCTGGGACACTTTCCCTTGCCATCTTCATGCAGCTCCTGGCACATCTTTGCCATGCTGAATGTAAGAAAGCAAGCTATGATCACCAGATGAATTAAGAGTTTCAGCATAAAAAATACAAAACTGGGACTTCAACTTCTCTTTTCTACTTTTAACATCAAAGTGCAGCACTTTCCTTTGTCTTTAGAGTTGTGCAAATCCACAATCTCTTACATGCTCATTAGCAAAGTCTCTAAATTCCACTTTTGAGTATGTGGAAATGCCAAATTTTTAACAGTATCCTATTCTCAGGGGACAGTTGATGCATAATTCCCTGCAGCTTTGCAGGAGGTCCTCGCCATCTCTCTTGCTCAGGTGATAAGCATTTTCAGTGCACATTTGTCAGAAAAAGCCCTGCACAAAATATAAAAGTTGCTGGTAACTGTAGTACCTCAGACCTCTAGTGACCTCCAGTACTTTGAGTCCTCACAGAAGGAGGTACAAGGACACAAATAAATTATCAAAGAGAGTACCTAGTAGTAAGTTGCAGTGAAGTTCTCTTAACTTCCACTTTCCAGGGAATAATTAAATATTCATTAGATCAGAGGCAGGAAGGAAGAATAAAATGAGATAAGATTAAGTGGCTAAGGCTATTCAGTAGGAGAAGAAAGCCTTAGGTTTCTTGTGGAAGAGAGTACTTCTTTTCAAATATTTAAATTTAGAATTGGAGGAGAGAGAGCAGAAAGCGAGATTCTCCACTTCTCCCAGATGAGAATCACAAGAAAGAAGTGAGCTATAGTGACATGCTCTTGTCTTGTTTCTAGGGCACAATGAATATTGAATGAGCATATGAGGGCGGATACAGAGAGAATGAGAACCTTCTCTTTTCCATCCCAGGGTAACATCAGCTCAAGTGGTTTGATAGTGGAAAATGTAGATACAAACACTCTGTAGCACAGGAATGAATCGATTCTAGTTGTGCTTTCTCTGCACAAATACTGAGGTAAGTCAATTCCTATGGAAGAGAGTCACTGCTAAGGCCATACTTTGTAAGAAGGGCTGGCAGAGGGCCAGGCTAGAGATGTGACCTAAATCTTATCAGTTTCTGTTAGCCAAAATTTGCTGATTTGCAAATTTTGCTGGCTTTAGAGGAATTGTATTCCTAAAGCCTACATTTTCACAAGCATTGCATGTGAAACAACATGTGCAATTAAGCTAACCCAGGGCCAAGGTATCCTGATAGTTGAGTCCTTGTACAGCAAGTGAACATTTTCTTGTGAGCCTAGCTCTGGATTTCACATTATCAGTCTCACTCATGACTGTATCAGGAAAGAAAGCCAGAAGAAATGTTGCTATTTTTACTGTTGCTAAGATGTCAAGTTTTCTGGACATCTTCCAGAGGTGAGTGTTGGCTCAGTGGGTCAGTTGCCAAGAAAACTCTGATTCTTGTACATATAGATTTTACTCTTGATTCATGGTTTCATTATTTCAATGGATGTAGCTGTCACAAGAGATTATAGACAGATTGACACCGCCCTTCAGGTAGCACAAATCCAAGGAGTTGATATCTAGTCAAACAAGATTTAGTAGCCAATTAAATTCTCAGGTGAGCCCCCTCAGTAAATGTTACTTGCAATTGCATAGCTAACCAATCTGAAGACATTAAAGTTGATGGTTTTGTATAGAAGATTTTCCTCAGCACTGGCAAAATTACATGGCTACAAATGACCCAAAAGACAATGCTGGAGACAAGTGTCTGCAGGAATGCACATGAAAGAAACTCTTTCCTAGCCATGTGGCTTTGAGCATTCAAACTAGAACTAGGCATTTTCCGTGTTTATTCAGCTTTTCAGGGGGAAGAGAACACAAACAGGTCCTTGTCCAAATGAAAAAAAACAACCAAACCCGAACGAAAAACCAAAAAAAAAACACTGAAAGCAAAGAAAAATATTTGTTTAACAAACCATGGACATTTATTTAGAAAACTAGCTTGAATGAAGCGTTTCAGATCTTCAGAACTATCTGGAAGTGATTCAGATCCATTTGAAAAGAGTGTATCAAAGAGAAGAATATTTTTTTTAGTTGCTTCTCCATAATTTCTGACTCCTCTCCGGAGTTGGAGAAACAGTCAGCATCAGCAGGGTGAATCATCTGCTCAGTGTACAGCCCTGTTTGGCAAACTGCAAACAACAACCTCCTGGGACTCTGCTCCAGTTTGCACGTTCCTCCCTACTGGAGGCCCTAGCTAAAATAAGAAACAACACATCTGCAATTTGCATTTATTTTGCTGTCTGACAAATAAAGAGCGGAGTAATATAAAACAGATTTTGAGGGGTGGCAGGTAGGACGCCTGGGGATGTCTGAAGAGGAATCTTTTACATTTTCTCAAGGCTTCTGAAGCATGAGCCAGAAGTGTGGTCAGTAGAGCAATTTCTGTGGAAACTTGCTAGAGCCTTTACAAGAAACACAAAAGGATTTGGAGTCAAAGGTTCAGGCAAGGGTGAACTCGCTCTAGCAGAGTTTAGTCTTCACTTCTAATTTGGGTAGTTTACTGACTTCTCAAGTGTGCCAATTAAGACAGTTTATCTGCACTTCATTTTCTAGTACTCAGTTTGCAGAGTCACTTTTCATTGTTTCTTTCTTAAGAATATCCAATATATCCCAGGACCTGAAGTTGGCATTCTTGGAGTTTTGTAGTATGAAATGTGCCATCTACTAAGTGAAGTAACTGTAGTGGAAAAAAAATGTCATGTTTCCTAAGGAGCTGTTGAGAAGTGTGCAGCTAAATCTGGCAAAGAACTGAATGCTTCAATTTTCCATCGATGTCAGCTCTCAAGATGTCTTATAAATGGGAACTGACTGAAGAAGTATCACAGACTGGCAGGGAACGGGTTGATGTAAAATTGATTAAGAAATTAATGACATAAGGGAGCACATAGCCTAAAAGGATGATGTTTTCAATCTGTCTCAATAATTTGCTACATATTCAGAGCCACTCTACTAAGCGTACTGAGTACTTTTTCAATGTTTATAACGAAAAAGCTCAGCTACAGTAATCCTACAACCCAAAATTTTATTAATTGTTCTGATAGGCAGGTAATTTAAAGGTTATTTTCCCATTTTAATCATCCAAAACCAAAGACATTCAGTGCAAGCACATCTCTGGTCACTCTTTTGTGACTAACTGAGATTACCTCTTCCAGAGAGATGGAATGACATTCATCCTGTTTTTTCCAAAGCTGTCTCATTGAATCAATCTGCTCCCTTCTTGGCAGGCTGCTTTCTATATATTATCTTCTTTAACTGGGCTTTCAGTTGCTGACTTTATCTAAAATTATGTAAGGTCTCTTTTACTTGGAATCAGTTCACTCACCAAGTGAAAGTCACCCTGAAATGCTCTGAATGTTCTTGATTCCCTCAAATATGCATTTAATGTGTTAATTCAGTGATCACTGCTTGTAATAACATCAAGGGAAATACACAAGAAGATGACAAGTGTTGATGATGGCTCACAAGGGGAGGTTTCCAGCAGCAGTTTGATGAAAAGAATCAGTCAGTTCCCATTTAAGACCGGGAATAAATTGCAGAGCTCTTTTTAGCTATTCCAGTTTGTGACGCAGTGTGTAAAGCACTGTTGGCTCTCAGATATCTTTCTGTTTTGCTCAGCAATAGCACTAGCCCAGGAACTCAAGAGCAGCAAGACACAGGGGACTGTCAACTGTGAAAAATATCACAATTTATGAAACTTTTGAAAATAATAAAATGAAGCACAGAACAGACACAGGTTTCATTTTTGTCAATTTGTTGTTTTTTTTCCATTTTAAAGAGGCTTTTGGTTTTTCTTAATTTCTTCTCCAAATGAAATTTACAACAGATAATGTGGCCATTTTTGAGTTTATTGTAGGTTGACAAAAATATGCTGACTTACTGCTTTACCCTGGTGCTCATTTTCTTTCATTCTGTAGAAAGCTGAGATCTTTTGATCCTCCAAATGAAGGATTCTGGATGAGTTAGGATGAGATGTTCTCATGGAAATATTAAAATATGTGATTATCATCTGATGTGTCTTTACATGTTCTTAGAGCTGGCTAAGACCTATGACAATCCACTCTCCAGTGGAAAAGCTAGGCTATATTTTTCCCTTCCCTCCCCCTCCCCCCCCCCCCCCCCCCCCCCCCGCGTCGGCGCCCCTGCACTGCCAGTACAG
>VWZI01016539.1:81479-99165 GCA_013396835.1 Psilopogon haemacephalus
ATTGGTTATGCCCTTTGTGGAGGTTTAGCAGTTACCTGCCCCCCCACCTCTGATACAATCCCGGATAGGACTCAGAATGCTGGAAGTTGATAAATGAAGCTTTATATTTACAGCAATGTTCAATATACAAGCAAATATTTACAATGTATAACAGATATTTACAGATATATACAGTGAAAAAGTAATACAGAAACACTACACCCCTCCCAGAGACCAAAATCCCTAAGAGGGGTAACCAACCACCCCTACCACCTTTCCCCCCTTCCCCAATCTTATCTCACCATCTGTTGATGCAGCAGATAGGCAGAGGTAGATTGGCCAGGGGGATTAGTAGTAGGAATGAAGTTAGTAGAATTATTAAGAATCAGATACAACAGGCAGAGACAAAGGAGCCATTCAAGGAGAGCAGCCACAGCCACAGTTTGACTTATCTATATTTGAGTTACAACTCTTAAAACATTTTTTTTCTTTCTCAGTAGAGCTCTGAGGGAAGTAGCATCATCTGTTTTCCTATCTCAGCCAATAGTCTAATTTCTCACGCAAATTCTCCAACTAGTTCAAACCAGCACATCCTTAAAAAAAAAAAAAATCCATGAAACCTTCCAGCTCTATCTCAGAGCAGGAGGGAGAAGAGGCCCCTGGAGGTCAGCTGCATATGTATTTGCCTTCTGCCTCATCTACAGGCATCTACAGCAGCATCTACAGGCTTCTCATACCTAGAAACACATAGGCTAAGTAAAGTTCCATCACCTTCACCCATAAATACAGAAAATACCTCAGCTTCTTCTATGTTACTAACAGGAATCTCCCATGACATTCATACCCATATTTCAAACCTTGGGGCTCTTCTGCCCCACAAGAGCCAGATGGGGATTAAATTGTAACTGCTCGTTTGATGTCTGCATACTGTAAAGATGAAAGGAGAATGCCCAAGCCATAAAGCCTTTGCTTGCCCTTCTAAATTTCTGGAGAAGAGAAAATAGCCTTGTAATCAAGCAATTATATATTTCATATTTGCACTGTGTTAGTACTTGAAAAGGGGGCAAATGTCCACATTTCAGGGGGAAATACATAATTTGAAGCCAAGAATATATATTGAATATACATTAAGTTTTATGTGTTTTAATCTAATATTTTCAATTTTAAAAAAGAAAACAAAAAAAAATCCCACAAACATGCAACTCATAGAAGTATATTTAATTTTTTTTTCTGACCTTACTTAAGTGCACTTCTAAGTTCCACTGATGACAGACAGGTATGATCAGAGTATTTATTTGTTTGCTTGTGGAATGTTCATGGAGATACATACAGTGAATGTAGCAGGAAGGTCAGGCCACAATCGTGCTAGTATGGTGAGAAAATCAATTTCTAAGTGCAAAACGGATATCAGGGGGAAAAAAACAGACTAAAAGTCATTGTAAAAATCTGGTTTATGATGACTTTTTTTTTTTCAATTTCTACAACAAAAGAAATTATCTATCTCTGGCAGTGTTTGTCGAGAAGTTGCCATGAAACTGTGCAGGCCAAGAAGAAAAATAAGTGTCTGTGGTTTGGCTTCGTTTATAGAACTATGCAAAGAAAAAAAAATGTATGAGGCATGATTTTACCCTCTGTACTGACTGTGGTTGTAGGAGATTACAGCTCACGTGCAAAGGAGTTTCTTAGGTATGGTAATTCAACTCTTGTTCAAAAGGGGCAAGAAGGCTCAATACCCTTGAGTGCAATCATCCCTGTTTCCCCAGGGCCAGACTAAAGTAGCTACTATCACAGAATATTAGGGGCTGGAAGGAACCTCAAAAGATCATCCAGACTAACCCCCCTGCCAGAGCAGGATCATGTTTTGTTTTTTCTTTTTTTAAGAGCCCAGTTTTCATTTTTATTATTCTTGTTACCACACTTCTCCTCCATCTCACTCCTTTCCTCTCCATCTCCTATTTTGTTTGGGTTGGAAAAGCTCTCCATGATCATGAGGCCCAACCCTCAAACCAACACCATCATGGCCATTAAAACATGTCCCCAGGTCCCATGGTCACATATTTCTTGAACATCTCCAGGGATGGTGACTTCACCACCTGCCTGGGCAGCCTGTTCCAAAGCCTGAACACTCCCGCAGCAAAGAAATTGTTCCTCATGTCCAAGCTAAACCTACCCTGGCACAATTTCAGGCCACGTTTTTCTCATTCTGTTGCCTGATACTAGGGAAAAGAGACCAACTCCCACCTCTCTGCAACGTCCATTCAGGGAGCTGTAGAGAGTAATGAGGTTTCCCCTCAGTCTCCTCTTCTCCATACTAAACAGTCCCAGTTCCCTCAACCACTCCTCACCAACACTTTTCTCCAGATCCTTCACCAGCTTTGTTGCCTGGACACACTCCAGCCCCTCAACACCCTTCTTGACATGAGGGCCCCAAAACTAAATGCAGGATTTGAGGTGTGGCCTCACCAGTGTCCAGTATAAGGGCACCATCCCTTCCCTGGTCCGGCTGGTCACACCACTGCAGGTTCATGGAAGGTGTCAGAGATGAGGCTGGGAATGCTTGCTCAGCCTCTCTTCTGGTCCCTGTGGAGCATAGACAGCTCCTCGGTGCTCTTTTGAGTACTACCCACAGATCTTAAGCAAAGATGGGAAATTTTCCAACCTTACAATAGAGAAATTCACCTCTAGATGGTAATCTCTTAATGAAATTAGTGCTCTTTCCCGGTGTCCAGATTGGTCTTCACTTTGCTTTAGACTGGAAATTAGGAAGAAATTCTTTCCAGTGAGGGTGGTGAGACACTGGAACAGGTTGCCCAGGGACGTCGTGGATGCCCCCTCCCTATACATTGTCAGGAACTGTTCTGGAGAGAAGCTCTCCTCTCAGCTCGGTAATGTAGGCACGCTCTTGTTTATAACCATGTCCATAAACTGCCCACTGCTCCCAGAGGTGGGTACAGTGGGTTCAGGAGTAGCAGACATGGAGAGGAAGCTGTGCTCATCTGGCAGTGCAGCATGTAAGGGGCTGCGTGAGTGACAGAGGGGTCTGGTACTGGGGAAGTGGCTCAGCAGGAAAGGACCAAGATGAGTCTGCACAAAAAGACTGGAGACGAGGTCCTTTCCAACCCCTAACATTCTGCGATTCCGTGATTGTGAGAGTGACTGTACCTCAAGGTGGATGTTCCTGATCTACATTTAGTGTCCTTGGTTTATCCTGTTGGGAAATCTGCCAACTTCCTACATGTTAGGCATAGCCTACAGGTCATTTTAACTGCTCTGCTCTGATAGCGAACTTTTTGGTCGTTAAAAGTAGTCAGTAGAGTATGACTGTGCGATCAGATAGTCTGAGTTCATCTGTTTTAGTCATTATGCCTTGAGGTTCTCCACACAGTGGGGAAGAGGCAATTAGAGGAAACAGAGAACACTTGAATTCACCTCCTCCATTACTTCTCAGCAAACTACCTCTGGATTTCAGACATTCCTCAGCAAAAGTTATAATCAAGGTGATTTTTTAAAATGTCTTGGCCTTTTTCTGAGAAATAAACCTTTGTTTTTGTCTTGGAACTCTTTATTAACTATTTCTCTTAAACATATATGCGTATCTCAAGGATAGTGGTCCCTTTCACCCACCTCAGACTGTGAACTTTCTTTAACCCAGCCCTTCCCATTGACAAAAATGCCTCTTTAACCTGAGTTATAATGCAGTTGAACTTTCCACCTCCACCTCCCTCATTCATATGCAATTCTTCCAAGACAATCTACATGACACAGGCCATCTTTATGAGTAAATACAAAGAGCACTTAGATTTAACTACTCACCAATAATGTCTCTGTTAAAAAAAAAAAAAAAAAATCTGAACAGCGTCTTAGTGTGCATAAAACACAGTATTTTAGACGTCTGCCTCTTGCAGTGACTAGATATACCGGAACCGGTATGGCAGGCAGTCATTCTTACTTCACTAGGTGAAAACTTTGTGGTGAAGACATACAGGATTGGGACAAATATTCCTTCTATACAAGTAAGCTAAAAAAAAGGAAATAGACAAAGTATCCCAATCCCTTTGTACTTTTAGTGGTTCCAGGCAACACAACATAAAGTAACAGGCACAAACTTGGACATAGGAAGATCCATCTAAACATGAGGAGGAATTTCATTATGTTGAGGGTGGTGGAGCACTGGAACAGGTAGACAGATTAGACCATCAGAGAGGCAGTGGAGTCTCCACATCTGAAGTAATTCAAAACACACCTGGAATCCTGGATGCCTGGATGCCTAACCTGCTCCAGGTGAACCTGATCTAGCAGGGAGGTTGGACTAGATGGTCCCCACAGGTCCCTTCCAGTCCCTATTATTCTGTGAGTCTGTGTGATTTTGTAAAGGGATTTCACTGTCATAACTTCACTGTCATAACTTTTCAATAAACATTTTCTTCTAAAAAAGGCATCTCAGCATGGCTGTGTTTTGTGAGTATGATACACTTGCTTTGCACAGACATCAATAATAAGGATACAAGGGCAGGGACAAAGCTACTCAAATATCTTTAAGTAATGCCAATTTTGCTGCATGCAGGTTCCCTATGATACATCCCAGAGCCATCTTAGACAGAGAAAATTATGGCATTAAATAGCCAACAAATAGTATTAGTTCTCCTTTTGACATTGGATATTTGGTGCCACTATATGTTGATCCCACATGCTGAGACTTGTTTCTTTTATTTAATACCACCATTATTTCCCATTGCTGCTTTCGCAGAACACAAGAGATCTTAGTGCAGTGGCTGCTTGCATTTGTTCTGCCAGGCTCTGTTTTCTTCAATGGCATCATTATATGTCTCATTAAATAGTCAAGGTCAAACCAGCAAGCAAGATCTCCTGTATGTGGCTCCCTGTGGGTGGCTAAATAAATGAAGATTTCAATAAATATTTGATGTCTTCTGAGAGATGAGAATTAGCTTTCTTTGTTCTTACAGAAGATCCTAAGATAGTGCCATTTTTTAGGGAAGCAGCCATCCCATAAGACAGGTTGAAAAGCAATTGTCTTGAAAACTAATACTTCAACACTGGAAGGGAATGTTTTTGTTGGTATGATTTATAGTTCATGATTTGTGAAGTAATCTTACTCTGACAGGAGTATTCCACGACAGAAGTTTTTATCTGCAGAGGCAGACAAAAACTTCTGTCGTGTTTTCTATTCATGCTCTTGCATGCCTGAGCATCAGCTCCTTTTAATGGCAGACCTTTCTCCAACTAAAAGCCCTGAAAAGTTAAGCCTTCACACGGTTAAAGCATCCCTTTTCTGTCTCAAAAGCAATCAGTTATCTGGGAAATCTCTTACCTTGAGGGAATTCTTGAAGAGTGGGAGACCTGGCAAAATCACCTCTCTGACATCAGTTTTTTTCTCTGAGTAGGAGCTACTGTGAGAGATTGTCTTTGGAGCCATTTGGGACTATCTTGCTGTAAGTGTTAAATAAGCCCTGCACCGAAGAAGTGAAACAGCAGTATGCAACCATATGGGTATTTTTAGGATCATAGAATCAGTCAGGGTTGGAAGGGACCATAAGGATCATCTAGTTCCAAACCCCCTGCCACGGTCAGGGACACCCTACCCTAGATCAAGCTGCCCACAGCCTCATCCAGCCTGGCCTTAAACACCTCCAGGGATGGGGCCCCAACCACCTCCCTGAGCGACCCATTCCAGGCTCTCACCACTCTCATGGTGAAGAACTTCCTCCTCACTTCCAGTCTGAATCTCCCCATCTTCAGCTTTGCTCCATTCCCCCTAGTCATGTCACTACCTGATGGCCTAAAAAGTCCTTCTCCAGCTTTTTTGTAGGCCCCCTTCAGATACTGGAAGGCCACAAGAAGATCACCTGGGAGCCTCCTCTTCTCCAGACTGAACAGCCTCAAGCTCTTTCAGTATCTCCTCATAGCAGAGGTGCTCCAGCCCTCTGATCATCCTTGTGGCCCTACTCTGGACACGCTCCAGCATGTCCACATCCCTCTTGTAATAGGGACTCCAAAGCTGGATGCAGTACTCCAGGTGGGGATCTGGTTGGCTTTCTGGGCTGCAAGTGCACACTACTGGCTCATGTTGAGCTTCTCCTCCACCGGTACCCCCAAGTCCCTCTTGTCAGGGCTACTCTCCAGCCAGTCACTGCCCAGCCTGTATTTGTGCTTGGAGGAGGCATTTGACCATTCTGCCCCAGAATGCTTTATCCAGTTTCGTAGATCAGATCTCATAGCTCAGTGTAGTCCTGGTCCCAGACCCAGGCTACAGAATAACTTTGTTTATATTGTGTAATCAGTTTTGAAACAGAGCTCTCTGACATCTGCTTGTTATGCCTGATAGTGGCAAGGGATGGCCCATACTCTGCGTGTTTGAGAAGCTGAGATAAAATCCAACTTTGGTAGCGACTGCCTAAAGCAGCAAATTTTGAGACCAAATTTTGGGGTCAATAAAAATAATAATTAAAGCTCCAAGCCGGAAATACAGGAACTCCTAAAGTGTATCTTGTGATGTAACACATACCATGAGACGTGCAACAAAATTTCAAAAGATCTGAAGCACATTCATATAAATGCCCAATACTTTAGGAATTTATAAACAAATGTAATGAGTGACACTAGAAAAAGTTGCAGCTATTTAAAGCCCTTTCCGATTGTTCAAGATAAAGTCTTAGTGTTGGTCCTTTCATTCCATGATTATTCCTTCTCTATAACTAGATATTTTTGTGCTGAATTACGCAAGATTTACAGTTAGGCAATGAGCTACTGTAGACAGAATGGGAACATATATCTTCCTTCATGTGCTAAGTCAAAGAAGAAAAGTTGCATTGACAGTATCACAAAATGTAGCTCTTCAGTAATTATCAGTTTTGGCAAATGAATATAAGACTGAGTGTCATTCTCTTGAAAACTACAGTAGCAGCTGTTTCATTCTGGACATGAGTACAATCCATCACTGCAACACTGCAGTTCCTCTCCTGTTGTTACCAGGAGTTTTCTATCCCAACGAAGCATGGAGTTGGTGTCTCAGTCTCTACTGTGTGGCAACCTGTAATGTCTTCAGAAAATACTGCATGTCTGAACCTTCATCTGGCAAAACCAAAATGAATTATTAGCATAATCAAACTAATAAGCACTTTCACTGTCATGGATAAATGTATTCCAGCAAATCCACTGAAAGCTGCTGAGTGATACTTTTGTTTATAACTGGACCAAAATGGCTCCAAAAGTTTTTTATTTATTGATTGATTAAAGCATTAAAATCATTTCAGAGTTGATTGTCTGGTCTGTTTGGGGGTGGGATTGGTTCAGTTTGGTTTCGTTGGGTTTTTTTTAAGCAACATACAGTGGTTTTTGTTTTGGAGCTTAACTTGCAAAAACATTAACAGAGGGAAAAACCTCAATAATTTAAGGTTGCTGTTCTACTGAGTAAATGCTGGTAGTCAGATCTTGCTTGTCCTGATGGCTGTGGCTTTCTAGGTCTACATTCTAACAATCATTCTTACCACTGCTGCATATGAAAGAGAGAAATACAGGCGAATACAGGCTGGTGGACCTCGACTGGAGTTTTCTGGGGTTCGGTTTGTAGGTTGGTTTTGTTGGTTTTTGTAAAATAAAGCAAATCCTTGGCAACATACCTGAGATTTTTAATGATTTCTCTAGTCATACATTTCTGAAAATTGCCATTCCAGGTCTTGGAGACTGAGTGAACTAAAGTTGTTTCACAGCCTCTCTGTTGTGTAAGTTCCAAAAAAGAACTCTTTGCAAAAATCAAAGGAGGCTGAATCACAAGCAACACCAGGCAGCCTGTAACAAACCTTGGTACGTCTTGTACCATTTGCCAAACAGTGGGGAGTGTGAATATGACTAGGATGATTCAACGCCCTTTTAAAAGCCCTCACATGCCTCATCACGTTCAATTTCACAGAGAGTAATTTACTTCCACCACAGCTTTTTGCTACATTCAAATGAAAACCTGGAAACTGATGTGAAGTTAGAGTAGTACTCATGGAATGTACTAGACCTAATCTTGGAAACATTCACTCTTGAGGAAGTCTGAATGGTATTCTGGGGGGAAAGAGTATTGTAAGAAACTGATTTTACATGCACCTCATGAAAGCAGGAGACAAACCTCTCTCCATGTTTATGAAGAGCGAAAGCACAAGTGAGCTTAGTCTAATGAATGCTTGATTAGAATCTAGAACCTCAGTCCCTGGCCCACCTGAGGAATTGTTACTATAGATGTGAATTAATGTTGAATTTTCTATAGTGATGCAGAAGAGATTTCAAAACAATAAGATGAGGAAAAAAAAGTTTCTTATTGCCTGATTGGGCAACAAACAATATTTGTTCTCATCTTTTTCCTATTTTGATAGTGACTTTAAGCAAGACTCCATTGTTCATGACCAAGGCCCAGTATAGTAGTTATTCCAGCACATGCACCTTCTAAAAGATAGATAAAAGACAAAAGAAGTATGGAAAAAAGGTTACCCTCAGTGATAAATTATCTGTTTTGTTACCAGCAGACCACACTGGGCAATATAGTGCTATCTGGATTTCTAAAAAAATTCTTAAATCTGATAGCATATTAAGGTCCTTTGTACTTTTATTCCTGATTTCTGGGATGTACAGCATCAAATATTGAAGAACTGTTCAAAGGCAGTGTCTTGAGTTTTCCAGAATATTGATAATGTTTTATCTTTATGGCCAAAAAGAATAATCTCTGGCTAGAAAATTTCCAATCAGTTACCTTGAGAAAGTACTGCAATTATTGCTTTTATAATTTTTTTTCCCTACTGGTTTCTCTGTGCTCAGTTTCCTATATCCAAGAGCTTTTATTGAACAACTGACATATTTAAACATTTCTACTTATACCTCTCCAGTCTATGTTATTCTTTTATGGCTTTCAGTGTGGTGATGAAACTAAGACCTAGCCCATAATAAGCCCGGATGTGAGACTTCAAGATGATAAAAAGAGATAAAATGTGTAATATCCCTTTGCAGCTTATAAATTCCACATATTCTTCAGTACATGTTTATAAATGAACACTTAAAATATTTTAGGAAAGGATTAGGAATGACACTGCTAGAGTCCAGCTAGAAGAAGCCACTCAGTTTGAACAGATTGACAGAGTTTTCACTGGGTATTATGACTCTGTTGAAAAAACCTTGAGTTTTGTTGGAAAAAAAAAAAAAGGAACATGACTTGTGGCATTTAATCATCTATGAAATGAAACGAACAGCACATAGTGACAGATTTCCTGGTGCATGGTTACAGCTGTTAGTGCCCATAGAGTGTAGCAATGATCAGAGGCTGTGACTGCTTCAGTTCCAGGATCTATCTTTGTGTGCTAGAAATAATCACGAAGTTGACCATCATCTTCTTCCATGGTGCCTGATTATGTTCCATACAACAATACATAAATACAAGTGTTCTTGTGCTTACACTGTCTGGGTTACATTTCTCTCGTGGTTATTTTGCCATCAGTGAACTTAACAGAGATTTTTCTTTATTCAGAACAACTAAGAACAAAATGTCATGTAACTCTACTCCTGCCTGCCTGGGAAATTGGTTTGAAGTGACTGCAGGTTATCTTTTTTTTCTCTTTTTTATTTTTTTTTTTTCTCTTTCACCCCCCTTTTTCTTGATGCTGTGATTGTAGAAAGAGATTTAACCAGATGATCTGGATGTAGGACTCACAGATGACCGTCAGTGGTCAGGTGACCTTACAGGCAGGTGGGAAAAGGCACTCAAAAAGATGCTGATAGTCATCGACAGCACAGATCCTACCAGAGCACCAGCACGAGTCACACAGCAGATGCAGGGCTACTATCACAAAATAGACTTTTAAAAGTATGCATTTCCTGGACCACATTTTAAAGTCCAAACTCACTACAAATGGCTTTCAGTGAAGGAATTCTGTGACACTAGTGTAGTTTATGGTAATGAGAAAAAGCTTAACATTTGTGTGCAAAGAAACCCTACAGAAGTCCCAGCTGGGAGAAGGGCTAAGTAAAGGACCTTTGACTGAGACGTGGGAACAGAGGTAGACAGGCTCTAATTTAGTAGTAGCATTTTTACTTGGTGAAATTCCATTGCGACAAAACCCTGTTGAATGCCAGCTTTTGCTGTTAAATCTATTTTTTTTAACACAGAAAATTAAATTATCCCAAGGCCCTGGAGTTATCTTCCCAAAGCTACACATACACATACACATATATATATATATTTTTTTTTTTTTTCAGATTCACTGGAAGTAAAATAGCATGTGCATGTCTGGAACACTCTCTTGCCTAGATCCATCCTGCAGTTCCTTGGATCAGAGGATTTATAACAGAAATACTGTGCAGTGTTCCACTTCTGTCAGCTCTGCATATACAGACTGCGCTTGGTGCAGCAGGTTTTGCTTACATCTTAGAAGGCTTTGCAAGAGCTGAAGCTGTTGTGGATATTTTCAGCCTTATAAGTCCACAGAGATCTTGAGTCATAGAGTTCACAAGGCAAGTGGCATATAGAGCAGCATGCAGGAGGAAGGCTCCGTGGTGCAAGTGTGGTTGCTTCAGCAGACTCTGCATGAGCAGCAACTATTTTCGTCTAATCCAGGTTCTCTTGACTTGTTCAAAGAGCCCAAAGCCCTCATTCTCTCGAGCATGTCTTTATGTCTTTATTGGTCTTGCAATCAGTAGCTCGCTTGTGACTGTTGAGAAGTAAGAATAGTCTTGCATGAGCCTTGGGGGTTATTTCTGATTGTACAGAATGAGATTTTGGAGATCACTTTTATTTCTGTGATAATTTTAATTTCCTCCATTGTTAAACACAGGTAATAGCTTGCTGCTATAAATGTTTTGATTTTATTTGTGCTGCTGTCCAGAGCACAAAAGAAAACAGAAAAATACAATGAAACAGACAGGAAAATGATCATCTGCTAACCATGACAAAGGAGCAAGCTGCTATCTCTCAGCTATTCAGCTTGTAGGTGGTCTCTACATTGCTCTGACAATAGGTTTGTCTTTGTCACAGAGTGCAACTTGTTTCACAGTGCACAGGTTCTATGGTTTTGGTGTAGGGAACATGAAATGGGAATCTATACTCAAACTACCTGGTAGGGTCAGATCACTATTGGGGTCCTAACTGAGGATGGAGGTAAGTGCTGGGGGCTGTGGGAGTTGGGAACATGTGGCTTGTTGTGTGGGACCTGAAGAAGGAAAGCATCAGTGGTACTGAATCAATTCTGCACATGGATTTCAGTGGCAGAAGGACAAAGGCATTGAGAAAGGACTGAAAAGTGTGAGTGAGTTCTCTGTCTCTGGAGCATTTCACTTTCCTGCTGGAACCTTGACATACAGGCAGCTTTAGATATGCTTTGGAACTTATTCCTGCTAAACTAGGAGGAATGTAGGATCTTCAAACTCTAAGAGGGACTGATACTTTGATGGTGTCATTGAAGGTTGTGCATGTCAATGTGGTTTCCCCTCTGACATTTTGCAATGCTGACAGCATTCACAGATTCTTTTTAGATGAAAAATAATATATGTAAGAATCATTTCTTTAAAAGAAATCTGGGAGTTTTCCTCATCTTAGGAGAAAATACTGCTGTGATTAAAAAGAACAAAAAGGTCCTAATTTTGGTTTTGTATTCAATTGGTTTTCTTTCTTTGCATTTACTTTTGTGCTTTTAGCACTCTTTACTTGGGGTGTTCAAACCAGTGTAGGTCAGAACCCTCTAACTGATTAGCAGCCATTGCTGTGTACACACACTCATAACACTGGGGATCCATGGAGGCATAAATATGTGTGCCTATCTCACACTGCAGGAATAACAGGCTTGGGACTTTTTCTCTCATTATTTTCTAGGCTCTGCTTTCATGGTAGCACAAGTTTTAACAAAACATTAGATCTTCTTAGCTGGTAGAACAAGCAGACAACAGATTTCAAAACTGGATGGCAGAAGTGAAGTAACTTTTTCAGGAGTCCATAATTATCTAAGGGGCAAGGTGTGCACAAAGATCCTACCCATTTCTCTCAAGATCCCTCTGCCTTGAAGTTAGGCTCTTAAAATCATTCCTGAATCAGTCTTTAAATGCAGATTAGACTTGTTGTCTTACCTAATGAAGGTTGCAAGTGCTGAATTTCCAAAGAGTCTGGTGTCATTAGCTTTTCAGCCACTGGTAATAAAATGGCTAGGAGTGATGTCTGCCTATGGCCTGCTTTTTACTTGGCTCCCTGTCTCTCTTGGGCAATTAGCTTCATTCAACTCCTTGGGACATCTTTTAATAAAGTTTTGGTTTTATTTTTTTTTTTAGTTCTAGTGGGACTCTCTAGTTCCTGTAAGCAAAACCATTAGCAAATGTGTGGTGTCTGAAATGCAGCATTTTTCTGCTGGAGTAGACATATGGCCCAGTTTTCCCTTATTGTTAGCAGTGAACACTTCAAAAGGCACAGTTTTGCACAAAGTGCAAAGGGCTGAAGACGAAGATAAAGCAACTACTAGCTAAATAGAAAATATTTTGTTTGGCTTGATGTAGATTGTTTTGAGTATTAATTGGTATATTGGTTTTCTTTATCATATCCTCTCTAAGACAAAGGGTCTCAGAATGACAAAAATAAAAACTTTTTCAAAGGTTTATATTACTGAAAGCATAACATGCTGAACTGAAGGAGGAAGAAAGGCTTTTCCTTCTCATTAATTGAGGCTGACATTTATCAATGCAGCCAGATCTATTGCAGCAGTGATGAGAGAGACCCAGTGCCTTGAAAGCATTATTCATATGTTTTGTTATCACCATGCAACTTCATTAAACACAGAATGGTGGTTGCATGACAGACCAGGTTATCATCACACTTACATAATTATTACTCAGAATGAAAATCATCTCAATATTCCACAAGCTTAGACTTCTTTTTCCTGTTTGCTATTTTTCTTTCTGACGGGCAAAGATCTTTTCACAGTCTCCTCTTTTCTTTTAACCTAGATAGCTGCTCAGTGCTTGCAAAATCCTCTGAGAATCAAGAACAGATTTTCGTGCTGGCAAGATCCGACATTTCCATTTACCTGAAGAGTTTACAAGGACTAGATAACCAGACGAAAGCAGAGTTTTACTCAACAGAAATTAAGATCCTGTAAATAACTGAAGCGCATGGTCAGCTTTCTTCATATGCAAATCCCACCAGCCCAGCCCACTCTCATTCAGACAGAAGCCGTCTCTGGAGTGACAAAGGGAGAAAGAGATTTCAGTAAGATTACATTTACCCCATAGCCTGCTAGTCTGCGGGCTTGTGATATATTTGGAGGGTCAATGTCCTAGTATGGAGGTTGAAGCTGTGCAGAAATAATGTGTTACACAGTGCTGCATTGGGGATCTCCCTTGATTCTTATGGGACACTGACAGCCTTGAAAAGCAGGAGCTTGCACCATTCATGGTTTTCTTGTCCTCTAGCCACTAGAGTGATTATCAACTTACACCAAGAAGTGAAAGTACTGAAAATAGCCCTCCAAGCATGTACAGAGCAAGAAGTGCAGTCTTTGTTTGACACTCACATCTTTCAGGAACCTCTGTGAAATAGCAGGTCAAATGAAGAGCCTTTCCTCTAGCCACCTTCTACGGTAGAGGTAATTCCTCCATCCTATCCCCCACTATTTCTTTAAGATAAATCCCTAAGATGAAATCCAAACGAACAGGATACCTTACCTGACCTTTTGGGTATTGAGCCTCCTAAGTAAACTCCTCATGGAAGGAGAATTGCTTTTCCTTAGCGTGGCATGAAAATTGTACTTTGATTAATGGGTGGGATTACTCATGTCTGTAGTTAGTCACATCAGAGTTTTAATGAGCAGGGCCTATTTTTTTTACATTGTTTCCCCTCACACCATATTTGATGTGACAAGTTCTTTTCCAGAGAGGAGTACACCAGGAAAGATTCCCAGCATTAGGAAATGTAGAACAGAAGATGATGTTTAAGAAGTCACAGAAGGGGCACTTTACTCACTCTGGGATTACTATGTTTTCTATCTATAGGCTTTATCATTTATTGAGTGCTTGTTTATGCCTCTAAAAATAATTTAAAATACTTCTGCTTCAAAATGCTGTTCTGGGTATGGTTTTCACCAATAGTCAGAAAGTATTTAAGAGAGTCTGATGCACTTCTACAGAGAGTAGGAGGAAATTATGTTTACCACCCTCTTTTAAGCTGATCTGCAAAATGCCATGCTTTGAAACATCTCCCAGGAACAGATTCTGAGGCTGTTTTTTTTTTTTTTTAATTTTCTTTCTCCTTTTTTTTTGCAAATATTGCCCTTGTTTTCTGCAATATTTCTATCTTTTTTGGGGTATGCTTATTGATCATTAAAATAATCGAAAGCTGCATTCACTGCAAGGCACTTTGGTTTAGATTTGTATTCAAGGAATATTTTATTTAAGACTGTCATTTGAGAATAATGCAATTAGACTGTTTAGAGTAACTTTTGGAAGAAATATCATTAACAAAGTGGTGAAGAGATGCATTGTACCAATCACAATTTTCTGATGTGAGCATCATCCTATTAAATAGTCTTTTTTTTTCATCTTGTATCAAGTACAAGTCAACTGGTTGAAGAGAAATTTAGGAGGAAAGAGGAAGTTTTTCTCTGACCTTTGAATAACTCAAAAAAAATCATTCTGCAGCTACAGTTTTGCAAAACCAAGATCATTGACTGCCCTCTCTCCTTTGCTTGGGAAAGGGCTCTCCACTTCCACTGTCCTTCCCTGCTTAGGAGCAAGGGAGAAGGAATCAGAGAGCAGGAGAGAAGATCCCATGAGCTCCTACACTAGCCTGCTTCTTTTTCATGTCTGTTTGATGGGGGAGGTGGGAGAGGGGGCATGCATGGCACAAAGAACAGCAAGGAGAATCTTTCTCTAGTCTATGGGTTCCACTTCTCACACCTCTGCACGTGGTGTCCTTTCACCTTACTAGAGTGAGCTGAATATTTGGACCTAGTCTTTAGGCTAGTAGAACAGGGCCCAGGAAAGAGTGACTAGTTCTGCCTTCTATGAAACCTGTCAGCCTTAGCATGGCTGTCATGCCTCTCAGAGACATCCTTTGTGTAGCTCTGCAGACAGAAAGTTTTCTGTTACCCCTTGCTCAAGAGCACTCAAGTGCCTCACAATCTCCTTTCCCCTGTTTGATATGGGGCTTTCCAGACAGAAGGTGGCCAGCACCTTGCAGCAAATTGTCTAGGTCCTTGAATACTGAGTGATGTTACAAGACTCATAAAAACCTACCTTTCAGGAAAAATATATAATTAATATCCACCTGTATTCTCTAAATATATATTTACTGCATATTGTCCTGTGCATTTCTTCTCTGCTTCAGGGTGTGAACTTAAAAGACCAGAGACTGCCTCTTGTTGTAAATATACACAGTGTCACGTATCATGTAGGATTATAAAAACAGGGCTTAGATATTGCACCTTTCAAAATGTCCTGAGGACATTTTTTTTATTGTTAATATGCTGCAGTGCACTGACATCATCACTGGACAAAACTGACCATGTTCTGGGATAAAGAGCAACACAGCTACACTAGGTTAGCACCAAGCCCTGATGAGAATCTGTGTCCATGAGCTCTCACAACACAGGTACATTGCTTTGAGGTCTGAAGTGTTCATCCTGAGGAGCTTAATGTCAGATGAACATGAGAGCTTGGGGAATCACTGTAATCCACTCTGAGTTGACGACGGACCTAAAATTGCTGTGGTTTGGATAAAAAAATAGTGAGACTTTTGTCTAAAATTAGTCATGGAACCCTGAAAAGTTTGGTTAACTCTGTTTCATATGGAGCTATGATAGTTTCAAACATTTGCCTGCGCAGTCTAACTGTAGCAAGTTGTTGGCTGGGGAGTCTCACAGCCTGCGAGAATCACTGATAGTATGAAGGCAGTAGAGTCCTTTGCCATCATACTGAAAGAGGAAGTGGGCCAGCAGTGGAGTGTCCAGTTGCCAAAAAGACTTAAAATATATGAAACAGTGTAAGCAACTGTCACCAGGTGGTATGTGAGTGCATAAGATGCTGTGGTTTAGAAGTGGCTGATGTTAGAGGGTCCATGGGAATTTTTCAGTAAACCCACTGAGTGTACTTTCATCACTGCTTGTTTGTATGATACTAGATGTGACACAGCTGTTGCTTACAGGGCTTTTCTTTGATGAGCTAGAAAATCCTAAAGCTGTCACCCAGTGAGCGATACTCTTTCCTAAACTATCTGACCTTCTATAAATATTGTTGACTCCATGCAGGGCATTATTATCTAATCTCCCAGGGAACATCTCTAATCACAGTCTGCACACCCATGTCAATCTAGGACTCTGCCAGCCCTTCGATATAGCAGTGGAGAAATCATAAAATGTTCTAACTTGAGGAGTTGGCAGGCAAGTGTGAGACAGGATCACAAACTGTGCAAAATGAACAGTTTGCAAATGAACATGCTTCTCTCTTCTCCCCCACCAAAATGCTGGATGAGCATTTTATGATGATTTGAAATTACCACCCTAACCTTCTTTCCTGCCTTGTTTGTTTTTTCTTCTAAACAAAATTTCCTTTAATCAAGGCTGCCTACTTGAAAATAACACAATTATCTGCAGTGGATCATCTTCTGTTCTATGATCAAAGTGGCCTCTATTTTTTAGATTACAAATTCATAAACAGTTTTCCAGTTGAAACAGGCTGAAGTGTGATGTTAGAATGGGTGCTGTTCTAATTCTGCTGTGGAACAATTGCAAGACATAATTACAACCTGTTCATACAAGCAAATACTGAAGGAGAACAAAGGTCAGGAAGAGCAAGTGGATGGTTCCATTCACCTTCAGCTTAATCTAACTCACCATTCAGGAAATAGAATAATGCCAGGGAAACTGTTTTCTTATTTTCTGGGTTGGTGTTCCCTGCCTGGTCAATGTAGGGAAAGCTGTGGATGTAGTCTACCTGGACTTCAGCAAAGCCTTTGACACCATCTGCCACAACAAGCTCCTGGCAAAGCTGGCAGCTTGTGGCTTGGACAGATTCACTCCAAAATAGGTCAAGAACTGGCTGGAGGACCTGGCCCAGAAAATGGTGGTGAATGGTACCATATCCAGTTGGTGAACAGTCACTAGTGGTGTGCCCCAGGGATCAGTGCTGAGCACAGTTTTGTTCAATATCTTTCTTAATGATCTGGACCAGGGGATTGAGTCCATTATCAGTAAGTTTGCAGATGACATCAAGTTAGGAGCAGGTGTCAATCTGTTGGAGGGTAAGAGGGCCTTGCAGAGGGACCTGGACAGGCTGGATGGGTGGGCAAAGGCCAATGGGATGAGATTTGGTGGCTTTCTATGATAAAGTCACAGCAGCAGTGGACAAGGGAAGGGCAACTGATGTCATCTACCTGGACCTGAGTAAGGCCTTTGACTCTGTCCCACATGACACCCTGGTCACCAAGCTGGAAAAACACAGACTTGATGGGTGGACAACTCGCTGGATAAGGAATTGGCTGGATGGTTGCACACAGAGAGTGGTGATCAAGGGCACAATGTCCACCTGGAGACCAGTGACAAGTGGCATCCCTCAGGGGTCAGTGCTGGGACCAGTGCTGTTGAACATCTTTGTCAGTGACATGGACAGAGGAATCGAGTGCACCCTCAGCAAGTTTGCAGATGACACCAAGCTGTGTGGCACAGTTGACTTGCTGGAGGGCAGGGAT
>VWZI01016539.1:101911-137879 GCA_013396835.1 Psilopogon haemacephalus
TGTTGGGGGGGTGTGGGTGGTGTTTCAAATGGGGAAGCTTTTCAAAAGAGGAGATTTGACATAAATTTTACAATGCTCAAAATTAACACCTCCTCCTGATGTTTATCAGAGAGATACTTGGAGAAAAATTCCTAACATATCCATATAAGGTTTGCACTTACCTTCACTTCCATTAAAACTAATACCCAATATCTTTGTTTAGTAATTATGTTTAATATGCAATGATGACAACAGAAAGATGACTCCTTCCCTGGATTAAAATAACAGCATAGAAGCAAAAATATAATTATAGATTTATTAGAGAACTTATCTAAAATACAATATTATTTTACTCTTTAAATTAGAGCATATATTATTTCAATGAAAAGATATTTTGTATTATTTCTATGGTAATAACTTTTTAACTGAGAACATTTTTAATTAAAAAAATCCAACACTACCATTAAGACAATCAAGGTTGTTGATAGCATGGGTAAAAATGTAAAACAGTTTCAAAAATATTTACATGTCAGTTTCTCAAAATCTAAAAAGTCTAATTCTCAATATTCATTTTGCTTTCTCAAAATACATTTTTTCCCTATGTCATATCTAGATTCTGTATTCCTGTGCTTTTCACAAAGCTTCAAGTTACTGTTAGTTATGTGTACTATCACACCAGTAGATGAGGTTTCTTAAAATGGCTTATTTCACTATCACCTTATCCTCCCCCAAGTAGCCAACACACTGTTACACCAAAGTGTCAGTTGCAGTAATAGTCATCAAAACACACACAGCCACCCACCCACAACCCCCCATATGCATCTCCCAACCCCACACCTTAAGAAGCCTTTCCTATTTGGCCAAGAGCCATCATTAGCTGGCATTTTAGATGCAGAGCAAAAGAAAGAATAGATCTGGGAGACGAGATGTTGCCAGGGCACACATGGCAAAGGTTTGATTTGTGCTTAGCAAAGGGGCTTCTCACAAACACAGCAACTTCTAACACACTCAACACTGAGGTTACTGGAAGGAAGCTCTGACTTCTCTGCTCTTCAAAGGCTGACATGGGCGCCAGTTGTCCACCATATGGCATGTGGGCTCATTCTCAGCATTGAAGCAAAGGCCACGGAGTTTACACATCTGGGGAGAAAGGCATAAATATATACTCTTGTTTCAGCAGGACTATTTGAATTGTACACCTTAGGCCTGAGTCAGAGGGTCCAACATAACATCTTGCCAGTGCTCATGGTCTAGACATGACATCATCATCTATGTGTGTCCTGCATTTCATCCACACCACTTTCTGCCCCTGGCACAGGCTCCCCTGTCCGCAAAATATCCTAGCAAGAGCTAAGAAAGCACGTCATAAAAGGATGTAGGCACACATTTAATGAACTCTGTGCACATTAATCAAGACCTGAATGGAAATCCTTTCAGAATCCTTTACAAGTTGTACCCTTTGGCCTCTTTTGAAAGTTAGATTTTTCTTATCCTTGGGTCAAATTAAAGCAGTCAAATTCATTCAAGGTTTCTTGATTTTCAAATACTGCAAGAGGGAAAACTGTTCCACACTAGTAGAAGCATACTGTAAAGCTTTAGTGCTTGTTCCTAAAGTAAAATTGATGTTTGCACAGTCAGTAATAAAAGCAGCTCGATGTCTAAGCGGGCATCTTCAAAACTAGTAGAAAGACTGTGCCAAAATAATAACCCTTCCTAAATGGGATCTCGCAAAGAGAACTGCTGAAATCTTTCGGTGAGATTCAGTATTTCACACACACGGGGCTGCAGGCCAAGCTTTCTCTCATTCAAGAGGAAAGGCCTCCAGTAGTGACCAGCCCAGGAGAGGACTTTACCTTCAGGACCAACTAGAACAAAGTTCAGAACTCAGCCTCTGCCAGGAACTATTGTGTCACTACAGTAAATGATAACGTGCTTGTCACACCCTGCTTTAACATCCGGCTTTTTTCTGTCTTTGGGAAACCAACTTCAATCCAGTGTCAAGAATCTCCTTTATGGTTTCTTGTTTTGATCAGTTTTGGAATAAAAAGGCAAGCTGCCACACACACTGTTTTGATCTCAAATCCATCTTTCAGATGTCAGTGGTAATAAGGGGTGTGTGGGAAAGACAAGTTGAGTCTTTTACCAGTAGTAGGTGGTTAAAGTAAGGTACAGTAGGAAAAACAACCATTTTGGTCAATGTGTTCCTGTCCTTTAATAAAACCATATTTGCAAATTCTAGGCTATCAATAGCAATACCAGTAGTTTAGAACATGTAAACTCTGTCAGCTTTAATGCTCCTAGACAGTTTATTAATGGTAATCATTGCTATAATTATTTTTTCCAATAGTTCATCCTTGCCCTTTTATTCTCTTTTATTATGTTAGGCCCCATGACAGCTCCGTTGCACATTTTTCACACCAGCTGAATAAACCCCTTAGAATTATGTGCATATTGTATGTCTGCCACTGATAAAAGGGATTTAAGAGTTGGAAGGGTAAACCAAAGCCATTCAGGGCTAGTTTTTATTTATAGGGTCTAGATTCTATTTGTATCTCCCAAGCACACTGATGGTGAACCCCAGGATGGAAACTTGCCTCTATGTAATTTCATTAACGGATAGTGCAGAAAGCTAGAGCCAAGAGTGACTCCTTCCTCCTAGGAAGATTCTAATCTCCACAAGCTAATGAACAAAATAAAAGTATTTTTCAGCCAGACTTCTGGAACAGCAAGTTTTGCCTCTTCCAAACAAGGCAGTTTCATTAGGATTGCCACAATTCTGTGTGGGATTTCCCAGTCTGTTCTGAGCTAAACAGAACTTTTAAAAACAAGCTTGTGAGCTTTGTGGCCTGTCTGTGCAGGGAGATGAACAAACTGACTATGGATCTACAGTGTGACCCTGGGGATGCAGAACACATGCACTTCAATATGCTTGGTTGAGCCAGTATCTTCAGGCAAGTATACCCAGACAGGTGATGTGTGCACACACAGCAAACCTGCTGATGCTCACAATACATGCTAGACTATCTCTGCATGTGTATACAGTCTTTTCAAGCATGCTGCAATCTTCCCAGGCCTTTACCACACAGCAGCTCTAATTATATCTGGAAAGCCTGATTAAATTTTCCTTGAACTGTGTTCAGATGAGGGCAGCCTTACATTTCACAGCATACTTCCACATACAGAAGGGGCTAACCACTTCAGAGAGACGTTCTCGACATGATCTAGCTAGTATCCTGAACAGCTCTGCAGTAACACAGACTGCCTCTTCAAAGATCACCTGAAGGGCTGAACTGAAGCATTCAGTTTGACTCCGTAACATATCTACAAGCACCATTCACTGCAGACTTACCTGCTCAGGGCTCACAGTGATGGGCTCCTTCAAAACATGCCAGACTACACATTCAAGTAGTGGGGGAGTGGTCAGTGAACCAGGGTATGTCCAGTAGTCTCTGCATGCAGGAAGCAGTCCAGTGGGGTCGAAGTTTGTGAAAGAAGCTTGTTTTCCCTACAGTAAAGGAAGATAATGAGCTAATATCAGGGGAGAGACCACATACACACACAGGCCTTGCAGTAGAAAAACCTCCTAAGATCACACACATGCTTTATGCATTTAAAATACAGAAAAGCTTTTTGTTTCCCCTCTATGAGTTACACATAGCCCCACGGAAGTTCTTATTTGGACTCTCTAGAAACAGCCAAGCATGCCCTCAAAGGAAAGAACTTTATCCCATGGATGCTGAGATGAGGGGAAGTGCCTTCTGCATCTGTCACCATTGACTAGAAAGGGTACCTAGAAGAGTAGTTTAGGTTGGGAAGATGAATCCTACCCTACAAGTTTATAATGCAGTTAAGACAGG
The DNA here is from genome assembly GCA_013396835.1 of Psilopogon haemacephalus. NCBI lineage: Eukaryota > Metazoa > Chordata > Aves > Piciformes > Megalaimidae > Psilopogon > Psilopogon haemacephalus. The sequence goes on from VWZI01016539.1 coordinate 105,748, forward strand.
AATGTAGTCACACATGCAAAATGATCAGTGCCTGTCATTCCCTGCCCTCTACCACAACTTCCTTAGAACCTCTATTGAATTTAGTATTACAAGACCAGTGCTGGTAGCAGAAAGCTTTCCTGTACACGCAGCAGACTGGGTTGAAGGAAAATACAAAATCTTCTTCCTGACGACAACAACGCAAGACAGATGTGACTGGTGTCAGTCACCACAGACAGCAACTATTACCTTGGTTTGAATGGAGCTGAGAGCATCCACAACTTTCTGTATTTCAGGCTTGGCATTTCCTACCTGTAACATAAACCATATGAAAAGAACAGAACCATATACTCTCATGGTACCTTTAGCTTTCTGTTGCTGTTTTCAAGGAAACATTTTCCCAGCACAATTTCATTACATAATTGTATTACAGCAAAAGTGACTGGAACGGTCTCTGTAAAATCACACAGCCAGCAAATAATGGGCCAGCCAAGGACACTGGGCAGAATAAAGTTATTTTAATTTACAATACGTGGATTTATTTTTTGACTTGAGCTGTTCTCTTTTCATTGAAGTCCTGGGTGATTTCTATGAAAAAAGGAACAGCTCAAGTCAGGACACAGTGCTAGGGTGCAGTCACCTTCTCCAACTAGTTGTGAAGACAATTCAATGAAGACAAAATGCTCTAGACATCAAACAATGACAGGAAAAGAAAGAGGTGTTAATCAGGCTGATCCTACTGCAAATCCATACACTGGTGGGTTGGCCAGTTATGCACATCACCTTTCACTAAGAGGAGTTCTGGCAGCCTCACTGTTGTGACAAAGGGAAGACTGCTGCTATAAGGCTACCACCATGAGAGATGGCAGTCATACTCCATGGCTGGGTTACAATTTTCATATATAGTTAAAGCAAGAATTTGGAGAACCTCCTAGTTTGCTATGGGGTTAGGCAGTACAGCAGAATGCTGCCTTAATTCTATATTCTAGATTCTTAGGTCCCCCTGCAACACAGTGAACACTGTGGACTCATACAAATAAATACACAAAACATTTAACTAACCTTCATCAAGATGCCCACCACTGCCAAACCATCAGGATGCTTCACAGCTTCAGCAAATTTACCATACTTCACATTCCAGTGAACAATATGGAGCTAGAAGCAAGAAAATAAGAAGCACTGTGAAGATGCTATTCCATCCACAATACTTTACAATGAGGATGAAGAGAAGTAATTTATTAGATTTTAAAACCAGATGCTGAGATATAAAAATCTTTGCAGACAATTAAGAATTTGTGCTGTCATTCATCTACTCTCAAATTTTATTTATGTAACAAGATTTCTGTCATGTATTTTATTCTCAGAGGGGTTTTAAAGGCAAACTGTCTCTATCATTCTGCTTTTAGTCTGGTGAAACTCTTGTTATCTTCACCATGAGCATTTCCTGTATGCAGCCTTCAGGATTTTGATGTAGTATGCTAATGCTATATTCCAGAGTTCTTATCAACACTGAAGCACAAGGATCATCATCATCAGAAACAGCAGAGAAGATGCATTAACTGCAGATTTGACCTGCAATCTAGACAGTTTTTAAAGAACAGTCCTCTCCTCTGGAAACCTACTGAAAAGACCACTAAATGACTCTCCAGGTCACATGAACCAGCATGTTGCTTTCTTTTTCTAGCTATTTCTAATTGAAGTTCACCTAGGTATTTCCCCACATGTGTAAGTCAAGCTGAACAAGTAATTATGTCACTGTGATCAGTTGCAAAGCAGTATCAAGTTTCTTGGATAAGACAAAAGCTACTTCCCTCATGAAAAAATGGAAAGCCAAATAAAATGGTCCCACAAAATCATTATCTGTCAATGCAAATCACAGCTATGCTCAGTCAATGTGTATTTTTTAAAAAGTCTGTCACAGCCTCAAAAGGTAGATTACTAGACAGGGAACAAGGAAAGGTGGGATGCAAGGCACTAAAGCCACTACATGTCTGTAGTGAGATTGTAGTAGTCTTAAATGGTCCAAGAGATACATGGAGTCTTAAAGATCCTGCCTAGCGTCTGCTTTCACTTTGCTACCGGCACCCTCTACAGCTCCTTTGCTATCAAAAGGGTTTGCCCCAGAATTATTCTTTCTTTCATATAAATGTTTCTTGGTGTTAAAAATTGAGGCCAGGAAAAGGATATGCATGAGTATTGAGGTGCTGGATTCTAATCTTCATAATTTTCAGGAAATAGGAAAAATTAGGAATAATTAATATGGAGTCTTCTGCTTCTGTAGTCTCTCTGACATCAAGTAGATATTAAAAAAATTACAAGAGTCCTTCAATTCTAATCTCTGCTCTTGCAAGGTGTAGGTCCTGCGGTAGCACTGTACCAAAATCTTCAATGGTAACCTCACCAGCTCTTGCACTATGAAGGTCTCTACAAAAGCTCCTATTGCAGTAGATCATGAAAAGAAAGTGTCATAACCAGTTCATTACACACAAAACCCATTCCAGGATCTCACCATTCTCACGGTGAGGAGGAAGTTCTCCAACATGAGAGTGCTGAGAGCCTGGAATCGGTTGCCCAGGGAGGTGATTGGGGCCACATCCTTAAAGGTGCTTAAGGCCAGGCTGGATGAGGCTCTGTCCAGCCTGACCTAGGCTAGGGTGTCCCTGCCCACAGCAGGGGGGTTGGAACTAGATGATCCTTGTGGTCCCTTCCAACCCTGACTGATTCTATAATTCTACTCTATGAAAAGATTGGGGAAGGTAAAGCAAGTCTTACCTCTGCATCATGTTTCACACCATCCACTGTGTGCTCAGATCCTTGGCCCTCACAAGATCCCCAGTGAATGTGGAATTGGACCAGTCTGTAGACTCCATCCAGTGCTCCTCCTTGCAGCACTGTAAAACAAAGAGCCTCTATCAGCATTTCCCATATTGAGTTACTGAGTCTCACTGAACTGGAAGGCCCATCTCAGGTCTTCCAAGTTAATTACTGTTCATCACTCTGCATGCTGCCATGCTACCTGGCTATCTTCAATGGTATATTGCTGCAATACACCAAAATCAGTAATAAATGTATAAAAACATAGGTGACTTCAGTGTCTCATCAGCAATTTAACAGGCATGCCAATATTAGAGGTGGTGAGGGGAGAGAGAAGGATGCAACTTTTCTGTCACCAAATAAAAAGGTGAAGAAAACCAACAGCCTTTGTAAGAGGCTCATAGAGAGCTTTTAAAAGGAAGTACAGTTGAAGGCAAAATCATCTTTCACATACTAATGTACTTCTGTCCCTTCATTTTAGACACTTTATCCATTTAGGCCTTAATCCTGCAAACCTGGGGCAGATTGGATTGAGTAAGATGCTTTAGGTTCCAAATTAAATCTAAACACCTGTTAGCCATGGGCTGCAGCAAAGTGAAGTGCTAGGCACAGTGCAAGGCACTGCAGAGACATGAATTTGCATTGTCTTGTCCCTCTCGTCCCTTAGTCCTCAAGAATGAGTTTTAAAAGTGGGGATGAAAATCGTACTGCCTGCAAAAACATATTTTTCTCTAAACTACAGATGGGAAATGAGGCATTTACTTCTGCTCTCCACCAGCTGACATAATTTCTGCTATGGGACTGCTGTAAGTGGAGTGCTCAGCCACATTTTCAATTATACAGCGACAAGTTCCCCTGAGCTCTCTTACTCTGCCTGTTAGTTTTAACCTTGTACTTAAACTGTGCCCAGTCACCATCATGATATGTAGGATCAAGCCCCATTGCTGCAAAACGTTCAAGGCACAATGTCTTCTCTAGTGCAGCAGAAAGCACAGAACAATAACAAATAGTTCTATGACATAGAGATATTTATCCGTGTTATTAGAGCAAGGTTTCACACTGCTAAGTGTCTCAAATTCATATCTAAATCTTTAAGGTGTTAATATTTTTAAATAAAAGTATTTTAAAATGTAATTTGAAGTGTTCTATGCCTTAGAGATCAATTTCTCTCTCTATACATAAATATATATAGTAAAGTGACAGAAGAGTGTTGACATCGGGAATTACATGTCAGTGTGCCAGGTGCATGTGCTAGAAACAGAACGGTTCTGTGGAGTAAAGATGCCTTCCTCTCAGTCAGCAGTTAGGCTAGACACCATCGCAATACGTGCATGTGTGGCAATACACATCAAATGCAGATCAGAAATGGTCACTGTCTGTTCAGGTTTGAATAATCCTGATTATATGCAAGCATGGACAACAACAGCCTTGGATACTTTGTGAGGAAGATTTTACTAAACAACAGGATTACATGAAAATTAAAGACATATACGAGCCACACAATCTCCATTGTTTGCCTTACACATGCAAAATTTGAGTTCAGTGGACAAATTTGTCTGGAACCCCTTTGGTAAATATATTTAGAAGTCTCACAACATGTATTTCTATTTGAAAAATATGGATTTATGTTCCACTGTAGTCTTTGTCATTTCAATACTGTAGCAAACACTGAACAGCCAACAGACCAAGACTTGCCCTACCTATTACCAAGCTCTGCAATACAAAAAATGGCTACTTAAATAACAGTAGAATAAGATATGTTCCTGTTCAATTATGTTTCTCCATGTGCTAGCTGCCAAGAAACATGACTGTTTCAAGCACAGGACTACAAATCAGAACATCTTTCCCAGACTGGTGACTGTAAACATGCATTAGTTCCTTTGGAAAATGAAGCAATCAGTTGCTGTGCCTTCACAGAAGCAAAAATCATTTAATCCACACAATATCATATTTAATTTAAAGAAGATGCCACACTGTTGCAATGTTTCAGTTTCAGTTCCTTTGCCTGATGGTCTTGCCGCTTGTTGCGGGTACAAATGGACTGAGGTTCCACCATTCCTGCATCTCAGAAAGCACTAGCACAGCACAGGTTAATCTGCCATTATTAACCAATGGAAAGCATGCTGAAAAGCAGAACCATGCAATCTTCTTAAACCCATTTGAGGTGTTAAAAGTTTTCTGTAGTCTCATGAAACTCAAAAGATGCAGAAAAACCTCTTTGGAGTTTTTGCTTACTTTTCTCATTCTGTGGTTCTCAAATCCAGCACTAGTCTACTTTGACTCACAGCAGAGCATTCAAAGAAAGTAATAATTAGATTAGTGTAAATGAATACAGGCTTAATTACAGAACAATCCTTCTTCTTTTAGCCTACATTAAGCAATTACTTTTGTTGATTATTTTTCACCCTTTCCAAAGACTTAAACTTCAAACGGCAAAGAAGAGTGTTAGAGTTGTTGTTTTTTATTTTGTTTTGTTTTCCAGAACAAGATTTTTATACCATAAATGCTACCAGCTTTTGCATTGCCAAGGTCATCAAGAATCAGAGCAACACTGAAAACTTCCCTGTCCTTATCCTATGTGATGTGAAAATCAATTCAGACCACACTGACAACAAAAGTCCAAACTTCCCATCATTTTTTTCTGTTTGTTTGTTTGAGGGGTAGGGAAGCTTTGATCCGTATTTGAGCACCTGATTCATCATTAGCTCCTTCCTTTTGAAATTACTATTAGTGAAAACCATCCTGGATATATATGTATAGCTGTGGTCCCTTTGGTTACACAGCACAGCTTCAGATACAGGCTGAAGACAGCAGAAGCCAACCTGGAAAACATATTTTCTTACAGGTTCAACCTACACAATACAATCTATGTCATAACCTGGCCTCCATACAGATCTGTAACAGCGCAGGAGGTGACAGCTTAAAAATACTATTTAAAAAATATTCCACAGTTATTTGAAATGCTAGAGAGAGACAAATTTTCAGCTACTTTGCTGAGACTAGGAAATGGTAACTTCTTAATCTTCTGGCCTTTACTGGAGAAGCTTTACTAGTAACATCCAGCAATTCCATTGCAGTTCCATTTAATCATCTCATAACATTTTCTAAATTAGGTGAATGCAAGTTTCAGCAGTGCTAATTCGGAAAGTCAAATAACCCCACAAACTGTTCCATTTATGTCTGCGGCATTTCTTAAATAAAGGAGGTCAACTCAATTTGTCTCCATTACACTTTCTTAGACCATTTGGCAACACACTAAAAACAAAGAGCATTTTGCTCGATCTGGGACAGCTGTTTACTGAGGCCACACGTCACTGTCCTATTTAAAGGCAAGTCACTGGGCAGTTTCCCTTCCCATGAAGAAGAGAACAGCTTTGTCAAAACTACTGTGGACCTCTTCATACCTTTTTTTTCAGGAAGTAGCAGCATTTATAAGACTGAACTTTTGCAGGAATACTGTGGAATTATTGTTATTCAATTACATCCTAGAGGATGTTCTCTCTATACAGAGCAGGGCACTAATAAATCTCATGAAGGCAATAAACCTGTCAAAGAAATTATCAAAATGGCTGAACTACAAGATAGTTTCATCAGTTAGAGCGAATTCCTTCCTGTCATACAAATTGGTGTTGTAAGAAAAATACTACTTTAACATTTTTAAGTGAGAAAATGCAGAATGAGAAAATGTTTTTTAAATGCAGATCACTGACAGCAAAGCTCCTTCCAGGAGCTGAAGTAACGGGTCCACTACAGCACAATAGATGTCCAGAGCTCCAAATCTAGGATATTTAGTTCTAATTGAGACTCCACCAAATAAAAACCCAGCAAGCAGCAGGACATATCAACCATCTACTTTTGATGCCAGGCCTCTTGCACACATATTGCTTTGGCATAAAGAAAGCCATGATTTTCCATCAGCCTCTGTATGTGACCTTGTCAGGTAAATCGTTATGTAAATACATGCATAGTATACACATTAACGTTCATGTTTTGTAAGCTTTCGTGTATGCAGACATCCGTATGACACAAAATAGGCCTGAGACACAGCAGACGAAGAATTACTTGATAAATAAAATCTTGAGCACCATGCACTATTAATGGCACAAAAGCAGCTCTTACGAGGATGTTTAGGGATTAGCCTTGTGTTCTTACGCAAGGATGAGCTTCCCTGCCTGACAGACTGAATAGTTCAGACAGGGTAAGCTGTCGTTTCTGTGAAATGTGGAGTCCAGAGAACCACATTTTGTGAGATATTTCCTTCTTTATCTCTTTCAGACACTCCTCCTAGGACACTATATCATGACAGGCAAGAGAGGAAGACAGCACACAAGCATCTGACTGTAGGCATCATACTCACAGAAAACGTCTGTAATGGGTTTTGGCAAAACTACAGGAAAAAAACCCAACACTCTTGCTAGAGGGTTAGCCTGATAAGGCAACAAGGATGTTTCACGGAGATAGATCAGAATGAATCAGCTGCCAAAATGCAGCAGGTCTGCAGACATTTGTACCAACAGCGGGTCAGTGATTCTGACTCACCTCAGTTGAACTATTTCACCCGGACAGGCTAGCAGCCAGAAAATCTGACCTGCTAAGGATACAAAGTCATTTAGGTTCTTAATTTTGCTCCCATTCTCTGGCATAAGTGTTTATTTCTCACGTAGTCTTCTAAATGGAGAGTCTCTGTGAGTTAGAAGGTGCTTTGAGTCCCTGATCAGCCTTCAACCCTCATGCTTCATGCCATGTGACAATGCCTTTGTAAGAACTGAGTTGGAAGCATTAAAATTCTCTTAAAAGCAACAATTAATTTAACGTCTGATTGTAATAGCTATAATACTAATCTCAGTGACTGCTTACAGTACCAAAAAGTGTTCATACCATTTTGAGATCTAATAAAGGATGAAGAAATGTTAAGGTGTGAACTGCCTCTAAGTACACAGCAGTCCCTCACGCCTACAAGTAAATCAACAAATACATCAACTAGGAAGAGTCATCATGGCAACATTTGGCACACAACTTCATTAATCTTAAGCTATTCCAAGTGGCTCCAGCTGATAACAGCTAACTAGTTGCTCCCGGTTTTGCACTAGAAGTGCCTCCAGTGGAAGAATTTGGAAGAAGGGAAGGAAGTTGCCATGATTCTTAAACGCACAATCCATGTCAAATTTCTACTCAGAAGTTACATGCTAAAGGGAAAAAAAAAAATCCAATCCAAGTGAAGAACAGCACTTTTGGGCTCTGTAAGGAAATGAAACATGCAGGACTGATCTCAAGTCCTTTCATCTTCCTTTCCTGTTCCTGGAGGCACTAGAGCTATTCTCTTTACTTGTTTACATACTTTGCAGCTTCTGATAATCCCAGTTCACAAAAGACTTACTGGTCACACCTCCTATAGGACCCTGATGAGCCAAACAGTGCACAAAAGTACTGGCAGTACATGAGCAGCTGTCCAAGTTCAGCCATCAGTTCTCCAATTTATGATTCTGAAGGGTCAATAAATGCATTGTGGACTTTCAATCCATGAGCGCATGCTGAGAACACACTGTATTTACTCTGGCATAACTAGTATTAAAACATTGGAATTGGGAAGCCTAAAAACAGACTAGTGGCAGTGACTTAGATAAAGTGCTGTGCTTTAAAGAAAGCAGACTTACCAGTTGAGGTGGAAGTGTAGGAAAAGAGCAACAGAGACAACTTGCAGAGTAGCTTAGTGCCAGCCAAGAGTGCTAACACACTAGCTCTTGACTAACCCGTGTAATAAAAATATAGGTTCGTTTATACTGAGTCAGAACACAAGACAGCTGAAACATCCTCATTACTATTTACTTACAGTTATGGGAAGAACTGGGTACTATATTACAACTACTGGAAGTCTTCCAAGGGGTGCCAGTACCAAGGCTTATGTAGGATTTAATTTTCCTGGGTCTCCTCATAATTTAAAAATTATACTATGATTTTATGTTTGCAAAAATTGTCAGATATAGTTGGGACTCTTGGATTTCACCACTATCTCTAGCTTAGTGATGAGCAAGGAAAATAAAAAAATAGACTTGTCCACAAGCAAAAATTATCAGTAAATTTAGTAATGTCTCTAGAGCCTTAGATCACAACTGAAATTCACTTCTGTTAAGTTGTACACTTAAATTATTATATTTTAATATTCTTTTTATAGAATAAATTAATTGTCAGTTAACTTCTTCCTTTTATAAGCTCAGGTGCACAAACAGAAAATAAAGAATACAGTGCCTACTACTGTGAGCATTTCCCATGTGAATTTCAGATTTTTATATGAATTCTGATCTTTTCCTGGAAACTACATAGAGAACATATTATTACCATGTCACCAAAATTCTCTTGGGCTTTTGAGGTTTCCTTGAGCAAAGTCACTTCCTGTGATCATAGAGCCCTGAAAAGTCACTGTTTAACTCTTGTCTTTTGAAGACAGACTGAAACAACACATGTCCTTACAGCAGACTATAAGACATTTAACATGATAAAATAAGTGCCACTAATAAAGTACTCCTTTTCTAGAAAGTTTCTAAAATGAAGTGATTATAATTTACCACGTATCAGCACCATTTACTTGTGTGGAAGCTCAGGACACAAGACTCGATGAAGCTGAATTTGGAGTTTTGCTCCTAGTGACTTTTTTTTTTTATAATGAATTTTTGCTTTTATTTAAAGTTATAGAAATCTTAAAGACAAATGCTTATGGATACTTGTACTTTCACTATTATTAAAAGACAGCAGGCACGAGAACTAAGAAAACAAATCTAAAAACTGAAGGAGAAGAGAGAGACTAAGCAAAACTGGAAGAGGAAGTTCACTGTTCATTTTCTACATACAAGAAAACATTCTAAAAGACCAGGCAACACGGCAGAAGATACAAGGATAGGGAAAATAATGGAATTTCAATAAACAAAAAATGTTCATAAATAAGGCAATACTGGCTTCTGAGTTTCCTTTCCATGTACCATTTCTATCAATGAGACACTGCAAAAATGAAGGGGATTCACTTAAGGAACTGGCTGAGTCTTTAGAAGTGTACTCTGGAATGTTACAACTGTCACACAATCCAATAAATTCAAAAGATTCAAATTGAAGATTTGGGGGTAATTGCTTAGGTAGAGTTTTATGCAAATGTGCATTTTAGCTGCCTCACCTATTTTTACTACACTGTTATTACCTGTATTTTTTATTGCAAGAACTCATTTTGCATACTGCAGAGATGCAGTCAGATATTAATATCTAGATCTGCTGCTCAATTTATTTCACCATCATTAGTGATGAGTCTGAAAAATCTTAATGAATGGATCTCCTTCTTTGTGTGCAATTACATCTTGAAGCTTATTCATGAACAATGATCCCATGACCTAATTTTGTGCCTACGGCCAGAGATAACTCATTACTGTATATAGAACAGCATTGAGAAGCAAGCAATCCAGCCTGTGGGAAGCATTCACAGGATTTTGTTTCATTGTCTTCTGTAAAAATACCAGCATATCACATCATCTCTCAGAGTTTCTCTCTGTGACTGTTGCATGCTGTCCAGCCAAGAACTTGGTTATAGCTAGTTACAGATTCAGAAACAGGAATGCACCAAGCGCAGTCAAGTTAAAGACAGCTCTATTTTGTATAACGAAAGTAGGTTACCTAGTTAACTGCATACAAATGAAGCCATTAAGCGTGCTGCCAGGTAGATTCTGTGTGCTCTAATTCTCAATAGGAAGTGTGATACTGAAGGATCCACCATTACCTGTCTTCATAGACATCTGTTTAATGCCTTTTTCTAAAGAATCATCAATTTCTGATTCACTAATAGAGCTACTGAGAATATTTCTACTTGCAACTTCTATCCTCCCACTCTGAAAGCTGTGTCACTGCTTATCTGTCAGAGGATGCCTGCCACAGATGTTTTTTATGAGAAAAGTCTTCACAGAACCAGAACATTCTTCCTACAGACATTGCTTTAGATTACTATATGTTCATGACATTTTTCCTCCCAAATTACCAAATACAACCTAATTTTCACAGTCTTTCCAAATTTATGCATAAAGTGAACAAAGCATAGTTTTGTGAGACAGTGAATACCTGAACCTGTTTCCTCTGGGCTCAATGATAGTAGAGTGAAAACATAATCCCACTTTTTGCATTCTGAATTTCTTATTCCCCATGATGCTGTTAAAATGAATGTTCATTCGGGTCCTTTAGTTCCCCAGTGCTTCAGAAAACTAATAGGATGGTTTAGCTTGGAGAACACCTTTAAGATCTTTGAATCCAACCATAAACACTAAGGAGTCAAAAGAGCTTTTCCCTCTGCTTTCTAAAACCATGAAAACATTAATGGGGATGCTCTATGTGAATTATACATGAACCTGTATGTATTCATACAACTGTGAACTCCTAAGGCTGACCCTTAATACTGCTCAGTATAAAGACTGTAATTAAAATACAATGCTAATAGTCTGTTATGCTGTTCTCTTCCATTACCGGCAAAACCCTCACAGTTTCAGCAGGCATGAACCACTTGTTTTCAGCACGATTCCCTAAAATGCACTGCCAGCAAAACTCTTAGGTAAAAAGGAGCACTTCCTCAAGCAAGTTAAATCAGGCAGTGTTTAGAAATGCCAGTGACTTACAATGGTCTTAGTTTTGCTATCCCATTTAAAAAATAGATGCACATTCCTTGTAGAACAGTAATGATTTTTGCAAACTCGGAAAACCCAGATAAAAAACTACAATTAAAGGCAACCTACAAAGCTCTTTCTACAACTGCAGCTTGGATTCCATCTACCCATCACTGCAACCATTCCTTTCCGTAAGGATTACTAGAAGGTTTGCAGGATTCAGTGCCCAATTTCACCACAGTACAATGAACAGAGAGACGCTGTGGAACAACTGCCTGCCAGCAAACTTCAGAGGAATGTGTCACATACATTATCTTCATCTAGAAAGCCCAGCATCAAGAAATGTCAGGCATAATACTTGTTTAAGTGACAAAACAACAAAAGAGGTATTTTCTAATAATTCCTGTTTCTGTACTAACCTGGGAGAATATTGGCTTCTGAAATATGAAATAATATTTTGATAACTAAAGAAACTATTTCCAAACTATTTCCACTTCAAGTCCTCAACTGTAATCCTTTGTTATTCTAAGGCTGATAGCTTCCTGCAATGTATTTTGCCTCTTACTTTAACCATTTAGTTAGTAGCTCATGATGAGATATGCCTGAAACTGTTCTTGTCAAAGAATCGTATTTCCTTTTTCCCTCCACAAGTGAGCCCTTATCCAAATCCTTCTGATCAAAAATAATACAATTCACTTTCTGGAGTTTGGAGCAGGACTGCTTGAAACTGCCCAGATACATTTATATTTATTCTAACAGGAGCCTAGGTTCCCGATAGCCTAGAGGAGTCCTATAGGATACTAAATGCTTTGGGGCTGAATTCCGACATCACCGAAGCCAAAACATTTGGCTATTTTTCTGTCTTTAAGAAAACTCTATGGCCTCAGTAGATAGCACCGTTAATAGCAGTTTCTCCTATCTTCACCCCTGCACATCAAGATGAGGTCTCACCTGATTTGTCAGAAGAATCATCAAACTCCACGTTGAAGGAGTGCCCGTTGTTGACTATGTTCCTGGCCGTGCCAGCATCATAGCTGAAGCTCAGCGGCTTCAGAGCGGGGTCGTACTTGGCGGACTTGGTGCTTATGTCGATGGGGGACTGGCGCTCGCCGTTGGCGATGGGGAAGTGTTCGTGCCAGTGCGCGGGTCCTGCAAGATAGCGCGGAGCAGCGTGATGGGAAGAGACACGAAGCTCTGGGGTAGGAATGACAACCCTAGTTTTGGCAACTGGGATGTTTAACACCAGCATCGGTCACTACTGTCTGTGCCATCTGCCGCTGCTGGAAACACGGGCAAAGGGGCAGATCCCACCTGGGGACCAAGGCGGGGACCTGGCGGCCCCTGAACCTCGGAGGCTGGGGCTGTATACTGGGGCGTCCTTCTAGAGGCCGCCCCGTTCCCCCATTTCCTCGTGCCACTCCAGAAGCAAGGAGATGCTCCAGGCGCGCGGAGCCCGGCGCGCGGCTCGGGCGCAGGTGGCACCTCAAGGTTAAAAGGAAAATTTAAAAGGCTCGACTGAACTCACTCCCACTCCGGACAAGGGCTCGGTGCGACATGCGGCGCGGACGTTCCGGGCATTCCCTCAGGAACCTGCTGGCAGGTGTCCCGCACCGTGCCGCACCGGAGCCCCTCACGCCGCGGGCACTCACCATCCTGGCTGCCGTACCCCCAGTGGTGGGACATGGTTCGCGGTCCAGCTCTGTCCGCGAAGACAGTCGCAGAGCAGCGGCTTCGGCCGCCTCTCAGGGGCTTTTATAGGCTCCCGCCAACTCCATGCCCTTCTCCGCGGCCGAAGGAAGGGGTGGGGAGCGCGGACGGGGGCGGAGGGAGACTCCGCTGGGGGCGGAGAGAATCGTCCCTTATAATCCGCCATCCGCCGCNAGCGCGGGGGCGGCGCGGTCTCCCCTTCCGCTCTTCTTCCCCACCGCAATGCGCACCTGTGGCCGCTAGGACTCTACGCGGGGCGCTGCGGGAGTTCCCGGGCGCCGTGACCTTGGAGAGGCGGCAGCGGGCAGGGGGCAGCACGGCGGGAGCCGGTGTTGTGCGTGTGTGTGCGGAGGGAGCGGCGCCTGTGGACCGCTGCGGGCCGCTGCTGCTCCCTGCCGGGGGTGGAAGGAAAGGCTTGCCTGCCAGGACAGTTGCTTCGCCAAGCAGAGGCGGGAAGAGCTTTGGAAGGGATTAGCGGGGATTTGAGGGCGGAGAGCAACGCTCTTAGCGGAGGGAGCTGCGAGCACGCTTCAGAAGAACGAGAAGTGTTACTGCAGAGCGTTTGTCTGCGCTTTGGGAAAAGCCGGCAGGTAGAGCTGTGCTTCCATCATTTCCACGTTTCGAAAGCACGTACTTACTGTGAGAGCGGCTCAGGCTCAGCCACCGCTCCCGGGGATAGACATGCGAGAATAAAATTGAGCAATACATATTTGAGATGTTTTTATATTGCTAAACAGCCGGTACTTTATTGCAGGACGGCGGGGATCAGACCTTGCCAACCCTGTGCCAACCGGCTGAAGCCGGTGATTTCACCGGCCCGCAGCTCGCACCCAGCTGGGCCCGCAGACGAGCCTTTCTGAAGGCTCTGCTGTGCCCTCTTGCTTCGAGCGGTTTTTGGTATGGCAGTGATATTGTACTGTTAGTTTATTCCATTTTCTTATTTGGACGGTTTATCCAAAAGTGGTTTTAACCTTGAAACAAACAAACAAAAAAAGGTTCTTATTTTATCCTGTTGTGATTCAGCCTTGGAGGTCTAAATTCTACTGTCAGTGAGGTCATTGTAAATCTAGAATCACAACCCCAGAATGGCAGCATCTTTTTACATCAGCATTGTAAAACGCGTCATTTGTTTTTATTTGTTATGAAGGAGGAGAAAAGTGTGTGCATACAATGTGGTTACTGTTGGTAATGGCAGAAGGAAGCAGCTGGGAAATTACTTTAAAAATTAAAGGCATTTCTCAGACCCCCTTCGAGTGTAACAAAATATTTAATGCTTATTGCAGATAACACAGTGTGTGTCCGCTCACATTTGCAAGCCTCTTAGAAAGGTGATTTAACAGCCCTAAAATGGAAACATGAAGGCAAAACTGCATACACATAAGTTATTTAGAAGCTGCACTGGCATTATGAGATGTAGAGCAGCAAATGGGAGTGCACAGGTTACAGATCTGTTAGGAATTCCTAGTCTGTTCATTATAGATACTTTCCAGCAGTCACTTTTAAATTTGCCAGTTGTGATGCCACAAATGCATAGAAGCAACAGTCCTTGAAGGCTTAAGCAGAAAACATCCCTTTTTGTTGTAGAGAGGAGCAAGATGCCTGCATGTTTCAGAAACCTCCCTTCTGTTTAATCTTACTATATTAAAAAAAAATAAATCAACCTGATTCCTCAGCACTCTCAGATGTCGAGTATCCACTGACGTCAAACGGAGCATCGCATAAAGGACAAGTATATGATTAAGCACAACACCACGTTTGGCATGGTAGTCTTTCTAAAAGATCTACTTATGGTTCTTACCAGGGAAGTAAGGTTAGTCAACAGCATCACTGAGGAACTGGGATTTTAATTACATGGATCTTCATTTTATCACATTATTTGTACCAGTACATATGTGGTACAGGCTAAGCACATACGGGCATGCATCCATAAAGAGAAGGTCCATTGTTCCTAATGTCAAATACCTGTTTGCTTTGATCATTCAGCAGTTAGTATTTGCAGGCTTGAGCCCGTGCCAAGAAGCTTCTATTGAGAGCTTGGCTCCTGGATTACAGCCTCCTCCTTCATCAGACTCCTTTAATCTGTGACTCTGGTTTCATGGCAGAATGCAGTGCTTTAAGGAAAGCCATAAAGCTATCATTGAGGAGAAGCTGGATACTGGAAACAGCACAGTCCAGATAACACGGCACAGTGGCAAAGCTGCTCAGCAGAGACAAAAAGCAAGGCATGTTCTCAACAACAAAGGGATGCTATACACATCAGCAGAGTACATGCACCACCTCAGGCATCTCTCATAAACTTACACTGAGCTTTATAAGCCTGCCCCTCTGCCACAGTTCTGCTGACATCGGTGGAATGACGCATGCTAATGAGGCCTGCTTGCACATACAGAATGTGTAGGAGCAGTGCCTAAAGCAAGCGTTCACAAATCCTGTGATGGCAGGAGTATTATAAATACATTTCAAGCAATACAAATACAGGGAACAGATTAGATAATTACTGTAGCCATTTGATTACTCATGAGTTTGACATTAACATTTTGGGTAGAAAGCATGCCAGTGTAATCTTGTCTCCCATTTCAGTCATTTCTGGTACCACACACTGCTGGCTTCTGGGTGCAGCTGATACAACCTGCTGTGAAATACACATTCTGATGCACTTAGAAATATACCATATTTAAGTTATCTCCTATGAACAACCTTGACTGACTACATAAATAATTCCAGTTTCCAGATTAAAGCTATTTGTTGTGATTCACTGAAATCACATCCACTGGTAAAGCCATGTGTGGTGCAAACCTACAGTCAATAAAGGCATTTTATTGTTTGGTTTGGTTGTCCCAGAACTTACAGACATATTAGTGTACACACATTCTCATTCCAGGCTAGGGTATTAGTTCACCCATAGTGTTCCACTGCCTCAGCCTGATCTTCACAGCTCCAGATACTACTTGCCTGTTTATGTGCTACCATAGAATTATAGAATAGTTTAGGTTGGAAGAGACCTTAAAGATCATCCAGTTCCGCACCCCCACCATAGGCAGGGACACCTCCCACTAGATCAGGTCACTCAAGACCTCATCTAGCCTGGCCTTGAACACATCCAGGGAGGCAGCAGCCACAATCTCCCTGGGCAACCTGTTCCAGTGCCTCATGCCTTCCTCTTCAGACAGGAATGTGTCAGTGGTCACCATCCTAATTTCTCATCTATGTACCTTTTTTCAAATATGCCCCATTAGTCTTGCAGAATACCTTTTTGTGACTTCTCCTATTGATATTACACCATGTGTAGGTGGTAGCAGCTCGCACTGTAAGGCCCTTACCAGGACAGACATAAGAGCATTGCAAGGCAGCAGCAGCAGGAGCTCACCAGCGTGACTCAGTACAACACTGCACAAGCAAAGGATTTAAAAATGTTTTATAAACTAATCAAAGCCTTCAGCTTCCAGCTGGTCACAAGGCAAGTCACTTCCTACTCCTCTGAGGACTAAATCTTGGCAAGAGATGCCAGTGTTCTTTGCAAGATGTAGGCGGTAACCCATATGGTCACTCAAGTTCCTGCACACCGAAGTCAGTAAGTAAGAGGTTTTTCCCTTGAAAAGTTCCTAGCAGCCAAAAGGTTATTGCTTCTGAGATATTCAGTGAGCTCAATAGCAGAACACTCTGGGTTTTTAGGCAGAGCAGATTCTGGAAATTCCAGCTTTGTGTTATTCTCTATACCCAGTCTGCAGAAACGGAATCATAGAATGGTTTGGGCTGAAAAGAATTTTAAAGACTATCTAGTTCCAACCCCTCTGCCATATGCAGGAACACCTTCCACTATATTGGGTTGATCAAAGCCCAGTGTGGCCTGGAACACTTCAAGGAATAGGGAATCCCCAACCTCTCTGGGCAACCTGTTCCAGTGTCTCACCATTATCTATGTGAAGATTTTTTTCTTTGTATCGTATCAAAATCTAACCTCTTTCAATTTAATGCTATTACACTACACGTTCTTGTAAAAAGCCCTTCCCTATTTCTCATGTACTTTTTTAAGTACTGGGAGGTTGCTATAAGGTCCGCCCAGAGCTTTCTGTTCTTCAGGCTGAACAATCTCAACTCTCTCAGCTTGTACTCACATTGGAGATGTTCCAGTCCACTGATTATTTTTATGGTCATCTTCCTAACTCACTGCAACAGGTCCATGTCTTTCTTTCACTGAGGACACCAAAGCCAGACACAGTACTCCAGATAGGGCCTCACCCGAGTGGAGTAGAGGGGGAGAATCGGCTCTTGTGGCCTGCTGGATGTGATTCTTTCACTGCAGACAAGAATATGGTTGGCTTTCTGGTGTGCAAACACACAAGGAAAGGCCATGCTGAGCCTCTCATGAACCAGTGATAACAGTGATCAGCTGGTACTTTTGCACAGAGAAGAACTATACATAAATGCCATCCTTTGGCTCAAGTAGAAGGATGCAGGTTTCTGGGAACCCCAGACTTACAGAGCTTCTCTCTGGTTCCAGAATAATCATCCACAAAGTGGAAGTGCCTCAGCAGTACTATCTTCTGAATTGTATTCTGCCTGAGATCATCTTGGTCTTCTTTTCTCTCAGCTTTTAAGGTAATCCATGTGTTCCTAAAATAATCAATGCAGTTAATCAAGATGTAAACAAGATGGTTCCCAGTCCAGATACCACAGTGTGACAACACTTAGAATAGTGTCCTGCACAAGACTGTGAGATGCCTGCTGTGCTGAGTTAGAAGGGAATTCACAAATGTTAGAACAGAAACTATCTTTTCAACTGCAAAGGAAAAGGTGGAAAATCAGTTATGAAACAACTACAGAGGAGAGAGACAAAAAGAGAGGAGTATATAACAAAAAAAGCTGAGACAGTTGTGGGAAAAGAATCTAACCTTACTTCTAAGTACTGAGCTTCAAGAAATAATAAAAAATGCATTTTGTGAGAAAATTTAGTGTTTACCTTGGTATCAATTATTATCATATAAATGTTCATATCTTTGAGTAATTCCATTGGGCTCTCTGATGAGTTTATGACTTTCATCTGCCCTGCTAAATGTAAATCAACTAAATCACCTGTACCAAAAAACCCAACCAAACCACCACCATATCCCTTTCACTTCATGGCTGGTTAAAATGTAAAATGTAGGAAATTACACAGTATGTGAAGTTTAGACTTATGTGGAAACATTGTGCTTGTATTTGAAAGTAAAAAAACCTACAGTGTGAAGCATTCTATTTTTGTTATTAGAGGCCATGACATGCTTTTCTTTTGTTTGCTCAATGTGAAGATGCTGAAAACTATTCAACAAGGTACCCTTTCTAAAATTTATTAATGATAAGATTCATTTTATATGAAATCCTATACTTAGATCTTAATTTGAGCACAAATTCTTACTAGGGCGAGAGACAATGGTGACATGCTCCTCTTTTACTCTTTGCAAGAACTTTCTACCTGAGTTATAAACAGTTACAAAAATGCTAGTGGATTTGGAAAATCAATACCAAGCAGGCACCAGGACTCTGACTGCTGTGTGTAGAGCAGAACATGGAAGAGTTGCACAGGAGCTCATGAGTTGCTCGTGGGATGGGACTTAAGGGTGGAAAGCCATAGCCTTTAGAAATGGGTGTGCTTGCACAGATACAGATGGTGGCTGAACACCAGTGAGTGCTCTGTGCAAAACTGCCAAATGTCCTGTCACAGGGTAGTAAATACTCCATTGGTTTTGTTAGTTTCTCTTCCTAATGTTTCGCATCCAAATGAGCAGGAAATTACAGAGCAAAACCTATCAATAATAACAGACCTTCGTCTAGCTTTGTCCAAAGGCCATTCGTGTGAATCTGTGATGTTTGCCACCAATGGGGTGCAAACAGGAATGATGGATACAAACCCCAAGCCTTCCATCCAAAGTCTACAGCTGAGGCCATTAATTCCAATGAAAAATGGCAAACTGGACTGGGCAATCCTGGCAGCTGTGTGAGTCATTGAGTTGGATGTGGTTTCAAAGTAGTAATGAAACCTGCCAAGGTTTGCAAATAACTTAATAAATCAATGAAATAGTCACAGAATGCATACCTCCTTTGTAGTTCCTGGGAAAAGAAGCTTTGTTTTGTCAAAATGGTTGTTGGTTGGGTTAAATTTCTATCTTGGAGTCACAGCAAGATACTGAAAGATCTGTTTTGCTATGTATTTCTAGGTTAAGCTGCCTCTAAATGCCAGCTTCTGCATTCTCAAAAAAATTCTTGTAATAGGCCAACTTACTGGGCAAATACCTGCATTTTTTTCTAGGATTAAGAATGAGTCTGGATTGTAATAGGAACTAAACCTCAACCCTGTGTCTCAGAAGTAACTTTTCTGTCCATACACTGTTACTTGCTCATTTGTTCTCTTCTACATGGGTGAAAAATTAACATTATTGTGCAACTTGTGTCAGCATTTATTAGATGCCTTACTCGGTGGTAAGGAAACAACTTAGTGACTTCAGAGAGAATGCTTTGGAACTTGTCCTGGTGTTATTTATTCAATTGAAATTTTTTATCTTACTTATTCAATATTTATATATTAATTTTTGGACTAATGGCTAGACAAGCCTCTCTTGCAAGTACATACCACATCATAGGCTTATTTTGTTTCATATTCCTCTCATCAACTTCATCTTCCTTTCTCTTATTTCAGAAATGTATGAGATGTACACACACACACACAGATAGACACACAACCAAAAGACATAGCTTTTCAGATTTTTGCATGATGCCAATACTGGTTTGGTTTTTTGTTTTCTTTTTAAACTCTGCTTTAGTGAGGGGAGAGCTGCTCTGCACTCAGCACTGAAGGACAGTGACTTCACTCATTAAAAATGAGAGCAAACTCACCTGCTTCATTATTAGTTCTCCTTGTTTAGTAAGATACTTAAGTATATGGAGAAGGAAAATTTGGTATCAGAATATATTGCAGCAAAATATTGTTGATTGAAAAAGAAATTCTATCCACTGAAAGTGAAAAAGGAAAGCTCATTATGGGTACTATATATGGTTAAGGCTTTGTATTTACTCAGCCAATATTTAAGCCTAAATTGGTGGTTTAAAGAACAGCTGCTGTCCATCCCACAAAGTTCAAATCAGTTCAATGTTTTCACTGGTGTGTGGAAGGAAAGTAAACTGTAAAACCAGGCTTGTAGACATAGCTAAACTGTTTTCAGGGCAGACTGTTAAAAAAAAAAAAAAAAAAAGTAAGCCAAAGGTGGGTTTGCACCATTTTTCTGTATTTTGACCCATGGGGTTGCTGATGGCTTTATAATCCACTGACACACACCTCCAGTATGGGTATTTCAGTTATGACACCTCTCTAACAGTTTAAAGTCAAGATAATACTCTCCTACTCAGCTCAGAACATGACCCCAGAATGTCCTCTTCAGATTAAGGGCTGAGGTGATGCGAAAAGGAAAAGCACTTTGGAGATGGATGAACCAGTTTTCAGTCTTTTCTTCAACAGGAAGTTACTGAAAAATGCAGTCCATGTGAGTGGATAACAATCACACTAACCTCATTTAAGGCTTTGTGTTGGAATATATAGAGACTGCACACTTTCTGTGAAAATCTTTCACGTGTTCTTCCATCCTAGAGAACAGTAATACTGATTTGAACACGGTATCTCTTCTAGTTGCTTCAGATGAAAATTGCTGTGCAGTGACACAGCAAAGATATTTGTGTCACCCTGCTACACTCCCAGAAAATTATTCAAACACACCAGAGGGAGAAGTTAGCTTTGCCCCAGCTTTTCTGCAGAAAAGATGGGGTTTGGTGAAGATCTTATTAATGTATCCAAATATATGAGGTATGGGTGTAAAGTGGATGGGGCCAATCTCTTTTAGCTGGAGCAGTGGCTACAAATTGGAACACAGAAGGTTTTACCTTAACATAAGGAGAAACTTCTTTACAATGAGGGTGACAGAGCACTGTAACAGGCTGCCCAGAGAGGTTGTGGAGTCTCCTTCTCTGGAGACTTTCAAAACCCACCTGGATATGTACCTATGTGAACTGCCCTAGATGATCCTGCCTTTGCAGGGAGGTCAGAATCAATAGTGTCCTAGAGCATCCCAAATTCCTTCCTTCTCCCCCTCTGGGGGTTTGAATGGGGAGGAGAAGAAGGCATGAAAACTGCTTTCTCTCCAAACTCTGTGGGCTTGAAGAGGGAACAGCAAAAGGTGCCTTTCCACACATGTGGAAGCCTGTGCTGGGAATCAGGCTGGTGGTTGGCTGGGTCTTTTATGCCCAGTATAAATGGCAAATTAATAGTTTGTCTAAAAAAGGCATAAATAGAGCAAGGAAAAAGGCATGAGAGTTCTTGCCTGGAAAGAGTCCCTGCTGTGAGAGTTCCTGTTTGCACCTCTCTGTTTTTGGATGGTCTCCCACTTCTGCACCATTCTGTGCAGTCTTGCAGGCTTGGCAAGTCCTGGGTCCACTTGAGAGAGCTGCCAGTGGCACTGGGACCTGGCTACTATGGGACCTACTGCAGCCAACATCCTGGCTGCTTTACTGGCTGGGGGAGAACCTAGCAGTTTCTCTCCTCCCTGCCGCTGCTAAAGCAGCGTGGCTTCCACAAATCTCTGTCTTCTGGAAACAGTATTTTTGAGATGCTCTGAGTTTGGCAGTCTTTCCACCCACCTTGGATTTCTGTCATTTGGATTTGCAATTGGATATTGCCTGCAGTCAGAATCAGCCAAGTAACAGAGAATCCAGAAAGGGATCATTGCCGAATACCTATCTCACTGTTATGAGTAAAACCTGCTGTTCCCTTAATTCTCTGCTTGTCCCGATTAATAGTGGGGTAAAGCTGTGTTTGTAGCTTAGCTTAGCTTTTCCATTTCTGACTTCCTAAATCTCTAAAGTTGTCTATAGCATCCTTAGAAGATTTTTCCCAATCAAATTGAGTCTGTAAATAAACCTAAAACTAGTTCTGTATATAGTTTGGGGGTGGGGTTTTCAGGGAAATAAAAATAATTCTATTTTTATAATTCCTGACTCAGCCACATTAATTCTCTGCCTCCACAACAAATGGTCCCTTCCAACCTCTAAAGTTCTGTGATCCTGTGAAGTTGGCTACCTGCAGCTATCAGAGCTAAAATGTAATTATCTGCAGAAACAAGCAGTGGGATAACAAGTTGTTCAAACAGAAAGGGAAAACATAGGGGAAAAAATGGTAGTTCATGGCTTTTCATGTTTTTACTATTTCAAGATTACTTCAGTTATGTGAGTTAACACCCATTAAAAATAATGAAAAGATTGATATTAGTGGCTCATCAGTTTCAGAGACTCTACAAGGTCAGTGACTGCAAACTACTTCTACAAAGTTTGTTTTATTCTTATCTTTGCAAGCCATAAATTTTTATTTTTCAGGAGCAGGGGAAAATGGAGGAAGAATTACCACAAAATTAATCTTTGTTTTACAGCCAGAGGAAGACCCTGCTTGTAGGTGGAATGCAAGGACTTGGCCTTCTACATGAATGAAGATAAAGTGAAAGGTTTGGATTTGGATTGATCTAATCAAAACGGAAAATTAGGCTGTTATCTGAATACTTCTAATTAATAGGAGGTTTTGATTTCTGATATATTTCTCAAAACAGACTTTTCCATTCAGAAATCCATGTTTGGTAATGTAGCTACTCTTTCCACATTTCATCATTTTAAATGGCATTTCTCACATGCAGCTCTAAAAATTTCTATTCAATTAGCATTAGCATTATTCAATCTTCTTAAGGGCCATTATCAGATTACAATTTTCCCAGGACCAAAATGCTACACAAAACTTGATAATGGAGCTCATTGTAAAAAACATTTACAAATATACAAATAACTACATTGTGTACCAAATTGTCTGCAAATAAATAATGCACAGCTACCACTTACTTTATATCAAAGCATTACATAAACTCTGTTTGCCTTAAATTCTGAGTGTCTATACTGGTGTGCTGGTTTGAACTAATTGGAGGATTTGAATGAGAAATTAGACTATAGACTGAGAAAGGAAAACACTGATGATGATACTTTACTCATAGCTTTACTGAAAAAAAGAAAAAAATGTTTAAGAGTTGTAACCCAAACATAGATAAGACAGAGCTGCGAGCTATTCTGGCTGCTGCATCTCTCTCCCTGTCTTCTTAGCTGGATCTGAATAACTTCTAACTGCTTTCCTGCTGCTAATCCCCCTGGTTCATCTACTATTACTTTCCTGTCACATAAGACAGATAATGGGATAAGATTGGGAAGTGGGGGGAAGGTAGTACAGTGGTTGAAAACCCGCTCTTGGGAACTGATCTTTGGGAGGGGTGTGGTGTTTCAGAGTTATGTTTTCACTGTATATATCTGTAAATATTTTATATATATTGTAAATATCTGCTTGTATATTGTGCAAAGCTGTAGATATACAGATTCATTTCCTTAACTTCCAGCTGACTGAGTTATAGCCTGGGTTATTTCAAAGTGGTGGGGGGCTGGGGAACTGCCAAATCACCACAACTGAACCGACAGCAGGATATTAACTTTCCCACCACCTCTTTTGACCAGAATGTTTCTCAAAAAATGAAACTTATACTGAATTCAGACCATAAGAGTCAATTACTTCTCACTGTGATAGTTCAGAGAAGTAATAGTCCTGATGCCCTGACAGAAAACATACAGATTTCCCAAAACTATATTACTAGCTCTGAGAACAGCTGTACCTTCAACTTCTTGGTCTTGTACCTTAAAAAAGCTGATTTCCACATTTCACTCCCTTATCAAGAGCAGGAGTCTGGTAGTCATATGTTTGTCTCCGAGCAGTTCCCTGGGAAACAGGCACGGCTGACCACTTGAACTGTGGCTGTGGCTTTGAATGATTTAAACATGCAAATTGTTTACAAAAATGGTGAAGAACAACTACATATAATAAGTACACAGCAGTGGAGACACTGCACACCATGATGTATTGACCCAGAAAAAGGTCCATGATAGTGCTGTACAAGCCATTATAGCTCTTTCAGTGGCAGTGATCTGTTGCAATTGCCATTGCTGGAGAGGAATCCTGTCAAAAAGGGATGAAGGCAGAGGGGAGGTAATGCCAGGGTAAAGCTGTACAACCAGCCTAGAATGCACAGTGCTGCAATGAAATTCATAAAAAATCATTTTGTGACTTCACAGATCACTTCATATTGTCAGTTAGGACTGCTGAGCAACCTCCTTCAATGAAAAAGCATTAAAAATTGCTGTTTTCCCAGAAGGTATCACATGCTGTACCAGCTGATTACTTTCTTGCCTTGCCAGAATATAAAGTAATACTGAAGGGCAACTCATGTATCTGCTGCACTGAGTAAAAAGAGCTGCTGGGGTTGACTGTGTAAAGTCAGAGTCTGTGCTTTGTTTGAAGGAAATGCTCAGACGAGCCTTGTGTTTAGCATGGGGATGGTTTCACAATGTGAAGGGGAAGTGACTAAGCCGATGTGCTGGCAATAATAAGGCAAATCACTTTCCATTTGATAAGGTGTTAAGCTGAATATTTGCTGTTTTCAAAACTATCCTCTTTGCAATTTCAAAATCAAAGTGCTGGCTGGGGCAAAGTATTGTGGAGCTTGAAGTTCAGATTGTAACATGGGAGGCTGCTTTTGGGTTCTGGTTTTGGGTTGCTGACTGTTTTCCCCAGGGATGGTGGCAATCCTAGCTAGCACAGACTAATCATCAGTCACACAGCACACCTTTCTATCATGAAAGGTGTGCTAGAACTGGTCACAGGTTACAAGGAACTTACATTGCAAAGTATAGTCATTTTCATCCAAAAACTAAGATTTGAGTAGCTGCAGTGGCCAACAATTCATATCAGTTACTTGATGCACAGAGTGACAGAGACTGGGATGACACAAAAGCCCATATGAGCAGGAGCAGTTTGCTTCAGGACTGGTGTCACAGTAGACCTGAAGGGTCAAAATAGGCCTATACATGTGCTGGCTTGCTCAGACATGTTTTTCTGGTCTCCTTCCTTCAGTTTGGGAAGAAGTAACTGCAGGAAAAAGGACAAAAGACCTGGAGCCATGGAGTCTGAGCACTCTGGCTTACCCAGCTTGTTTTTCTCCTGCTTGTATCCTATGGTAAACAAGGTGCATACGCTTGCCTTGTGCTAAGCTTGTGCTAGGCCTATGCTCTCTCCCTACCTGGTTATGGCAAACCTGGCTTACTGCCACGTCGATTGAATAAGCCAATTATGCCCAAAGGTCCAAACAATCTCAAGCATTGATATATAAACAGACACGCAGGTAACACAATGTGCTTTTGCTGTTACTCCATGCTTTAACTGATATTCTGTGCTTTACTGCTGTATCCATGCCAGTGATGCCTACCAGCAATACAAATGCATTATTATATATAGCAAGATATGCTATATTCCAGCCTGGAACTGCTTTGAGTTTAACAGGAGCAACTTGAATTGCTTTTACGTGATAGCTACATACAGCAGCCAGCGTGACACACACCTGCTGAGACACATTGCAAGACATCTGCTTGCACCTGCCACAGCAGCCCTGCATCTCCAAAGATGAGTAAGCCCTGAAGGCACACAGATCATCAAAAGCCAGGACCAGGTCAGAAACCATCTGCCCCCTTACACCCAAAAGCCTGTGAAGCCTGGGGTGAATCGGAAGTCTAGGCAACTGAGAGAGGCAAGACCAGTTAGAAAGGCAACTGACAGAACTCCCTGCAAGTGTTCTGAGTACTGTTTCACTTCATTAGTAGCCTCACAAGTATAGAAATAATAAAATTATTTATTAATTTAATACTTTTAAAATTATTATTTATTTATTTATTATATAAAATAGAAATAAAATTGTGGGTAAATACCTTAAAACTTCCTAGCCTTCTGCCTAAGCAGAAAAGGCCCTGAGTTCCATCTAGTGGCTAAGTAGCACTATTGACTACAAGAAATCTCTTCCAGTTCAGTTAATCAAGCTCAATTGAATTCAATTGTTTATGCATATTGATAGTTAATACTAGATGTAGTTATGTAATGGATTCCATGACCATTATAAAAAAAACTGTTTATTATTAAAATTAGTGCTTGGATGTGGAAAAGTTTAGATATTAAAAATAATAAACAGTATTAATTTCAGAAAATCATCTCTCAGTCAGAACCCCTTCCATCACAACTGTAAAACACACAAGGAAAAAGACACACCAATAGTGTCAGCAGAAACAGCTGCAAACAGAAGAGCTCTGAAACTGGTTGCAAATTGTGCAGTGCAGGACATTTACTGCATAGAGACCTGCACAGACATTGTACACTCCTGGACTTTAACTCACCATCTCTGCTTCATGATTGTTCTTTACAAGTGGTGTGCAGCAACAGTCTGGCATTTCCCCACAAAATTGGTTCTGGGGAAAAGGTTACCTGGGATTCACTCTGTAGTTAAACTATTGCGGACCCAAGAAGCTACTTCTAAACTGAAAGACATTGTGGGCAGTAAGTATGGTGCTTCACTAACAAATTCACTGTTTTGTCAATAGTATAATTTCCCCAGTTACAATACCATTCCAGTGGCAATATCAGGCTTACAGCAAATAGTGAACTGCATTTATCATTACTTGTAGGAGAAACCTGTAATTGTGCTTACCATAAAACTGCAATATTCTCAAGTTAGAATCCATGAACTTTTGTCTCTATATAAGGACATCACACTCTGTATTTTCTAAAGGGCAAAAGCATACAGTGATATTTCAAAGCCTAAACAGTACTATATATAAAGTGTTTTAAGACTGTCTCTTAAAATTATTTCATCAGAATAAACCTGAATTTAAATGAGATTTAATTCAGCTTTCTCTGAACTTTCTGTCTGAATACACTTTTTTGCATTATCTGTATAGTTTTTAGCCAATTAACACCTTTAGCTGATAGTCAAACTAAATTATCTCTGGATCACTCATCTCCTTTCCAGAAGAACAACAAGCACCATCACCCTTAAATCCCTCCCACTTTTATGTTTTACTCATATAGCTAAATTTTAATATTTGCAGGGAAAGACTGTTTAGGAGGGCTTCTAGCGATAGGACAAGGGCCAATGGTTTGAAACTGGAGCAGGGTAGGTTTAGGTTGGATGTAAGGAAGAAGTGAGAGTGGTAAAATAGTGGAACAGGTTGTCTAGGGATGTGGTTGCAGCTCTGTCTCTGGAGACATTCAAGATCAGATGGGGTGTAGCCTTGGGCAGCCTGATCTAAGTGGAGGTGTCCCTGATCACTGCAGGGGGGGTTGCACAAGATGCCCTTTGAGCATCCCTTTCAACCCAATGCAATATATATATTTTATTTTTTTTTTAAATTTTCTTTTTACATATAAATTAGTGAGGTATACATGATAATGGTATCCTGGTTGTCATTAAAATTCTAGTTCTCACTCAAATTTCTCAAAGTTCTCACTCAAATTCTCCAATTAGCTCAAACCAACACAGCACTGAATGTTGTTAGCACTTGAAAAGTTTATTTTATTAATGTGTTGAGTGCACACTTTTCATATGAACTTGTGTCCTCTGGCTTGGTAGAGTTAGGAAAAGTGACCTTTGCTTACCTTGCTAGCCTTAGGTTTGATCAGAATGAAGACAGAACTCAGGAAAGGAGTTTGTAGTATTGTAGAATTGTTTCAGTTGGAACAGACCTCTAAGATCATTGAGTCTATCTGCTCTACCTTATCTACAGCCTGCATATTAATATTTCCAGGCTCACATCAAGCCTATGTAAGTGCTATGCTGTATTTATCCATCAGTACATACCAGGAGGAGTTTGTATAACGGCAGCAGCACGTGACTGTAATGACCTAAATAAAAGGAACTATTTTCCCTTAAGAAGACAGATAAGAGACAACAGGGTATCCTTTAGTGTTAATATAATGCTAAATAAACTTGACCACATGGGAACTGGCTCTGAAACAAACTAAATATTTTGTCTGATTACAAGGCATGTAATAGCTTGCGGAGCTGCTATCAATCTGAGACATCTCTATTTTCTGATGATATTTACACAGGGATGAGCAGGGGTTTAGATTAAGTGTCCTCAATATAAAAATCAGGATGGTTAAGGCAAGAGCACAGGCACATAATATAACTTCTATTACTTTTCCTCTTCACTAGCTCCTACTTGAATTTCCAGGATTCATGGACTACCAGCTTTCTCATAATACATGCTGGTATTAGTATTTCATGTTTTCTATGGGTATTGTCCTTCAGTCGAAGTTTTTTCTACCTACAAATGAAGGTTACTCCTACAAACAAACAAACAAACAAACAAACAAAAAAAACCCACCAAAACCTTCACATTTCCTCTGAAGCATCTCAATCTCTGTCTTATTCCTGCTCTTGATTCAAGTCTTTCTGAACAGATGTGTTATGACCTCAGTGTACAATCTAGGAGGGCCAGTTTGAGGGCAGATATTTTCCTTTCTCCAAATTCTTCACTACATTTCTATCTCTTTCCTTTAAGGATGCCTTTCTTTTCTGTCCCATTTTGACTCTCCTTCTGTAGCTAATTCTTCCAAAACATCTATGTCCCGGCATAGAATGACGGAGCATCCTAGGATTAATCCGATTCCTGGGCTCTCTTCTCCCTCTACTGTTCAAAGGTTTAGTAGGGGGTGAAGGGTGGGGCATCCCAGGTGGCCCCGGGACCCAGGGGGGGGACCTCGGGATGCCCATATACGTGGAATCTTGAATCAATTGGCCAGCCAGGAAATGCTGGGCGCCTGATGGACAGTTTCATACGCCCCCGTAGGGTACTTAAACGGGTCAGCAGCCATTTTCTTCTTTCTTCCCGCTCTCCTCATCCACCATCGTCCACGCAGTAGCTGGGAGAAGCCCCAGCCACGTGCACAGCAACAGGCAGCGAGGCACGGCAGCTTTCTTCTAGGCGGCAAGGCTGACCCCTCTCTCTCCTTTCCCAGTTTCTCTCCCTCTTTCTAATCCCTCTTTTATTTTCTTTAAATCGGTTTCCCTCCTTCCACGGTCCCCACCTCGGTTCGGGAAGGAGCACGTTTTACCCCTTCCTTGCGTTCCGCGGGCATTTCATAGGCGCGTCAGGATTTATTCTGTGTATAGCTTCTCTGTTCTCCCAAGTTCTAGTTGTTAAACTGTTGTACCTGACATTTGAGCGATATTTGTGTCTTTTCTGCCGACCGAAAACCCAAAAGAACCGGCGAGGCGAGCACTAAGACCGCCACCCGCTGCGAGATATTGCATCTAATTAGTGCTATCTCGTCACAATCTAGCCCTGTCATCTCACTTTTTCAACAAGCATTCAGCAGTCATTCTTCCTGTGTTCTTCACTGTCACTTGATGAATTTCTGATAGGATCAGTTCATGCCTTATCTTTCAAGCTTTTTGCTTGGCCTTTGGTCTTCCTGGCTGTTTCCCAGAGAGGTCTGCTAGAACTAAATAAGCATTTCAACTTCATTTCTCCCTCACATTTGTCATAGTGCATAGTGCAGTTTTTGACTCCTCTGGGAGGACATCTAAACTCTTCAAACAAAATACGTGTCTACACTGTGAGCACTTTTCCTGGTAAATGACGTCTATACTCCCCACAACTAAGATTTCAAAACCTTTGTATAATCTACAAGAATACCAGCCTAAGTTAGCACACTTGCCTTGTAATAAGATCTAAATTAGTAAAATAATCTTATGAGAATATATATGCAAGTTAGAAAATTAAAGCTGGCCTTTCTTTCACCCATAATTACTAAGTTAAATGTAATAGAGAGAGGAGGAACCAGGATCAGGCATGCTGTTCACATTTCTCCATCTTACAGGCCTTATATGAACTGGCTCTTCATTTACCCCCCCTCCCCACTCCTCTGTTTTCTGAGAACTGTATACCTTGGTCTGGTAGTTATCTTCATTCTTCCTCAAAGACTTTAATCATTAATATTAATTCTTGTCCTCTCAAATTAAGGAAGACTTCCAGCCTGAAACTCATTGATAGTAGAAGCATATTAGACTTCTTGTAGGTAGGTGGAAAGGAGAGTCCTGGAAGCTCCAGGCATCACTGGGCCATGACCTTGCAACACCAGGTGCAGCTGAATATCTACATGTTGCTCTGTCAATGACCTTAAAAATCAACATGCAGCAGGCAGAAGGTGAGGCCATTATTCCTATGTTTGTCTGCTCCAAAATGAACATTTTACAATTTGAGGGAGAGGGAGGACAGAAATTAGAGATTATCTTGGAGAGGAAGAACCACAAGAGTGAAAGCTCCATAAGCTGTAGGGTTAATGGAGTCAAGCTTCCTGCTTTAATTTGTCTATACAAAAGATTTTCACCACTGTTGCAACTCTACATGAATAAGCTCCTTGTGAGGTGTAAAGGGTTAAGCCACCTGGAACCCCCTGCCTTGTCCCAGGGGTGGTCTGGCCCCGTTCCTCCCACGTGGCATGGTTGAACACTCCCACTTCCTGCCTGGATCTGGGCTATAAAAAGGGGAACTCAGCCCCCCACCTCTCTCTCTTTCATCCTGGACCCCTGCTTGCTGCCGCTGCCTCTCCTTGCCGCTCCCCGCTGCTCCTCCACATGCTCTGCGACAAGCCGCGTGGAGACCGAGAACTGCTCAGATGTGTTTTGCAACCTCCTTCTGTTCTTCAGCACCAGCAACTACGGGACCGCGACTTGCTTTTCGGACTAAAACCCTGCCGCGGTGGTATCCCTTCTCCCTTACCCCCTCCTCCTCCTGGGTTTTTCTGTACCCCTTTCCCCCGCTTCCTATGAGAAGCAGAAACCCCTTCTCTCCCTGNGGCGCCTTCTCAACGTGGGGCTAGTATTTTGATATATTTTTCTGGACAGGATTTGGAAGTGAAAATGGACGTGCTCAAGGATTTGTTTATTCAGGCTATGGGGTGGTTGTTTTGGACAGGGGTATGCAAGTTTATCACGTATCATGTTATATGGTTTATAATAGATATGATACTGGGATATGTCAGAGCTCTGCCAGGAAGGATGTATGGGTTTCTAATGGACTGTGTTGGGAATTTCACCGGGGCTGGAAATATGTCTGAGGGCTGGAATTACTCAGCGAATATGTGCTATGAGAGTGAACCAGAAGCCAAAGGCCAGGAGTATTTGTTTCTGGTGGCTGTGGTCTCGCTGTGTCTCAACCTTGTGTTGATAGGAACCTGTGCCTTTGCGTGGCGGTCGCGGGTAGTCACAGTTTGGAAGATTTTAAAAACAAGGACAATGGGGGAGAGAAAAGAGTGCTGCTGTTACTGTGGGTGTCCTTTTAGCACCATGGCTAAGGGGAGAGCTGGAACCGCGGGCAGCATGGAGAGGGCTGGCTCCGCCAGCAGCGTGGCCGGCACCATTGTGCCGGGCCGTGGGGGCGGGGCCAGCGGCAGCGCAATTGACGTCATGATGCACGCATACGGAGGGGGCGTGGCCAGTGGCAGCGCGATCGACGTCATGACGCACTCATGCGGAGGGGGCATGGCCAGCGGCAGCACGATCGACGTCACAACGCATGCCTACGGAGGGGGCGTGGCTGGCGCAAGCGCGATCGACGTCATGACGCACGCAGACGGCGGGGGCGTGGCCAACGCCAACTGCGACACGCCCCAGCCAGCCTCTGGCGGCAGCGTGACCCCACCCACCGCGACGAGCTACAGCCACAACCCACAGAGCTTCTCTGTAGCGCCTGTCACCATGAGAAGAATGAGGCTTCCAGCCCCCGAATCTGCAAGCACCAGCACAGCACCACAAGGCAGCAATAACAATGACTCTGAAATTATAACCATTTCCAGCATCCCTCACAAAGAGATCAGAGACACTAGACAGGATTATGTATGCTCGAATGGACAGTCACTGCTGGCCTGGCTCCTGCATTGCTGGGATGTAGGGGCAGATGCTGTCCAGCTGGATTAGAGCGAGGCAAAGCAACTCGGGTCTTTGTTAAGGGATGGGGCAGTGGATAAAGAACTGGGGAGGTTGGACGGGACCCACTTGCTTTGGGCTAGGCTTCTTGCAG
>VWZI01016541.1:0-14487 GCA_013396835.1 Psilopogon haemacephalus
TTGACACAGAGTTTGTATATACACATATGTCTTAAGTGAAAGATGTGGAAAACAAGCCTTTCTCCTTTCTCAAGTAAGCACTCATCTTGTAAAAGGGAGAGATAATGAAGTCTATCAGCTTTTCCATGTATGAGGATGGTATGAGCATGTAAAGGTTTTCAGCCAGCTCTGTAGAGACTCTGTCTTTATTTTTACTAATCTACCTTGTCTTACTGTCAGGGTTTACCAACCTGATAGCTTTCCATGATGGTATGACCAGCTGGGTAGATGAGGGGAGAGCAGTGAAAGTTGTCTACCTTGACTTTGGCAAGGCTTTTAATGCTGTCTCCTATAAGCTTAAGAAGTGGGGGGTAAATTACTGGATAGTGAGATGGATTGAGAACCAACTGGATGGGAGAGCACAGTTGTGATCTACAGGGTCTAGTCAGAGACCTGTAGCTAGTGGTGTTCCCCAGATGTCAGTACCAATCTTGTTCAGTTATCTTCTATAACCTGGACTGAGTGCACTTGCACTAAGTTTGCTGATGATGTGAAACTGGGAGGAGAGGCTGACATACCAGAAGGCTATTCTGGCTGAAGACCTGGTCAGTGTGGAGAGTTGGGCAGAGGTAAAACACATGAAGTTCAATGAGGACAATTGAAGGATCCTGCACCTGGGGAGAAATAACCCCATGCACCAGTACAGGTTGAGTGTTGACCTCATGTAAGGCAGCTCTACAGAGAAGGACTTGGGAGTGTTGGTGGACTAGAAGTTCACCATGAGCCAGCAATACGCAACTTGTGGCCAAGAAGGCCAACAATATTCTTGGGTGCATCACAAAGAGTATGACCAGCAATCTGAGGGAGGTTCTCTTCCCCACCTAGTCTGCACAGGTTAGATCACACCCAGACTATGGTGTGTAATTCTGGATTCCCTAGTTCAAGAAAGATAAGAAACTACTGGAGAGAGTCCATCAGAGTGCCACAAAGATGATTAGGGGACTGGAGCACCTCTCTCAAGAGGAGAAACTGAGATACCTGGTTTCCTCTATCCTGAAGTAGAGAAGATTGAAGCAGGATCTTTTGGATTCATATAAATATCTTAAGAGCATGGGTCAGGAGGACAGGGCCTGGATTTTTTCAGTGATAGGGCAAGAGGGAAATGCGTACAAACTAGAACACAGGAGGTTCCACTTAAACACAAGGAAAACCTTTCTTGTGAGGGTGCTAGAGCACTGGAACAGGATTCCCAGAGACGTGCAGTTTCCTTCTCTGGAGATTTGCAAAACTCACCTGGACATGTTCCCGTGCAACCTGTTCTGGTTGCATGGGATGTACTGCAGTATCTCAATATTCTTCTTCTAGTGAGGGGCCCAAAACTGAACACAGTATTTAAGGTCTGGCTGGCCTCACCAGTGCAGACCACAGGGGTATGATCTCTTCCCTACTCCTGCTGAGGAACAGCCACACCATTCCTCATACAGGCCAGGACGTTGCTGGCCTTCTTTGGCCATCCATGCACACCACTGGCTTATATCCAGCTGGCTCCCAATCCGCACCCCCACGTGTTTTTCTTCTAGGCAGCTTTCAGACACTCTTTCCCTAGCCTGTAAGGTTTGATGGAGTTCATGTGATTGAAATGCGGGACCAGGTACTTGGCCTTGTTGAACCTTGAACCATTGACCTCAGTACATCAATCCAGTCTGTCCAGATCCTTCTGAAGAGACTTTATACCCTCAAGCAGATAAATATTCCTTCTTGGTGTCATCTACTACACGAGTAGCATCAAGGCCTCTCAACATCAACATACTTTCTCTCAATTGTTCAAACCACTGAATTCTGACTTCCATTTCAAATTAAGTCTACAAGTAGCCTGGAGAAATCATGATACAGTATTGGGTTGGTGTTCTTACTTCAATGGTATTTCAGAATGGCCCCATGTGACTCTTGGAAAAATTGTTAGAGGACAGTCTGCAAGTATATTACAGTGCTGCCTATGTTTTTTCAAAAGTAGCTGACTTCTCAACGATGTAGAAGTGTACTCTGGTGACTTGGTATGTAAAGGAACTCAAGATGTTATGAAAAATCTCTAAACTGATGAAGCCAGACAACCCATTTTCCAGTAGCTCTTAATTTATTATACAATACAGGAAGCCTAGAAAACAAGCAAGGTCTGTTATGAATGACACAGTTGCAAGTGTTCAATGGTTCTTCTGGGAACTTTATTTAAGCTTCTCTAGACATTAACTCTGTGTTCCAGTACTATTTTCTTGCTGTAGAAATACCAGAGAACTTCAATGCAAAACTTATCTGCTGACACATGGAAAAACCAGCAAATTATTGCACTGTACCATACATAGCTCATCCTAATTAAATTGACTCAGATTTTTAAAGTTCTCTTGACAGATTGTGCCAGCTCTTGTTCCTTGTCAACAGTTATGTTTAACTACCCAATAAATTTATCTTCCTTCATAAGAAATAGCATCAGCTTTTTGTTACTTTGCTTGAAATAGTCATTTGCTCTCTGAGAATTTCCATTTAAAGTGGAAGACTATCACAGGTCATGTTTCCTTCAGCAAGATTTTGTGACTGAAGTTTTTACTCTTCTGGAGTTTCCTTTTAGAGATTAATACTTTTTGACTCAGATCACAAAGAATTTGATTTTTTAAAAAATCTGTTCTATGAACTTGAACACCTATGTATGAAATTATGATGATATACATACTTATACATATAGAAAAAGATATTAGAGAATCAAAGGTAATTCTATATATGCATAGGTGTATTGCATATGTGCCTCTTACATGTAAGGAGAGAGATGGGACTCATATGACTAGGAGCTGAAATAGTAGCTGTGACATTTGGATATTTGATATATTAGCAGAAGTATTTCTTATTTGCTTTTTATGTTATGTAACTCAGTGTTTCAGGAGTAAAAAAGGCTAAAGAAAAAAGACATCTTGGTTACAAAGTAGTGCTGGACAGTTGAAAGAGTCCTTTCTTGTACATGTAAACCAACAAAGATAAAATCATATTTGCTCACCAGACAATAGCTGCCCAAGAAAGGGGAGGAAGGTGGAAAGGCAGAGCTCCTCCTGCACTGCCCAAGGATGTGTATTGGAGTGTGAACAGGTGAGAAGGCAAAGAGGGGTGGATGCCACTCTGGTGCTGGCCTCATGAAAGGTGCAACAATAATAAGATTGTTGTGAATGACCCACATGGTTTGTCAGCTTTGCTTGCCAGATAGCATACCTGGAGGTCACATATGCATTAATGTGACTGGAGTGTGGGCCAGGAGGAAGCTGTGATTAAAAGAACTGACTAAAAGACACTGAGTTATACCAGCGCAGAGAGAGGGAAAATATGACCACGAACACTCAACCTGGAAGCAGTATCCCAGGAACCCTCTTTCCACCACTACCACCAAAGAAGGACCATGGCATGCCCCAAGTTTTGCTTGCTGTAAGAAAAGAACTCCTGGAGAAAAGAACTCCACTGAGAAATACTACGTGCTGGAGGCTGCTCAGAGAAGGAATAAACATCATGGGTGCTCTTCCCTTCCGCTCCTCCGGTTGAGAACAGCACAAGCTGACAAGGACAAACCCTGGCACATCTCTCTCTCTCCCCCTCCCCTCTTCCAAGCCAAAGCGTCAGCGCCCTTCCTCAGGCCTCCTCCAGCCAAAGAAAGCCTCCTGGGGTGTGTGATAACATAATTCCTTTCCTGCTCTTCTCTCTTTCTCTGTTAGTTTCTCTCTCTCTGCTCCTCTGTCTTTCTCTGTACTGTCTACTTTATCCTGTAATTAACAACTTCACTTTTGATATTTGGCCTCATTTGTGCCTTAATTTCACACACAGGAATGTTTTTTAAAGAACTTAATCTCTCTCCTCCTCCATACTGAGGCAACAGTGGATAAAGATAAGCACTTTTTTTGTTGTGACCTCATTGTCATATATAAAACCACAAAAAAATTGAGATGTCACCCTCAAGAATTTGTATGAATGAAATAAACAAGATATATACAGAAACAACAGGAATGTTTTCCAAAAAGGGAGATGTTGCGGGTTAAAAGTGTCAGTAAGATGTGTTTCTTACTATAAAGTTTCACTCACATATGTTTGGCTAAATACTGGGCAACCTCTTCAGTTAACAGTTGTGAGGTTTGTATCATAATTATCTAATATTCAAAACAGCATTATATAGCCCCATCAGTAAAAACATACAGTGGGTTTTGGTTTTTTTTACATCAGTTTACAATTAAATTAATTCATTGTGACTTCGGCATCATTTTGAAAGAGCAGAGATTCTGGAATACCAGGCAAAATGTGGGCCTGTTGCTGAACAAGGTGTGTGACGCGGTGCCAGCGGATACAGAGGTTACAAATACTTTCTTTGCCTCAGTCTTTACTACTAACACCAGCCCTCACAAATGCCAGTCTCTGGAGGTAAGTGTGCTGGTTTGAGCTAATTGGAGAATTTGAGTGAGAAATTAGACTATTGGCTGAGAGGTAAACACAGTGTGTCACTTCATTCAGACTTTTACTGAGAAAGAGGAAAAAAAAAATTGTTTTTAAGGATTGTACCCAAAACATTAGATCTCAGATGGTTTCTGACTGCTCTGGCTGTGGCTGCTTCTCTTGCATGGTCTCCTTTGTCTTTGCCTTGGTAGCTAATTCTCAGTAATTCTACTAACTACTTTCCTGCCACTAACCCCCCTGGCCAATCTACTTCCACTTATCTTCAGGGTCAACAGGTGGTGAGATAAGATTGGGGAAGGGGGGAAATGTGGTAGGGGGTGGTTGGTTACCCCTCTTGGGGATTTTGGTCTCTGGGAGGGGTGTGGTGTTTCTGTATTACCTTTTCATTGNAAGGGGGGGGGGCGTAGGTAACTGCTAAACCACCACAGTAAGGAAGTAATACTGGAGAAGGAAGACTCTCTCTTAGTCAAGGAGGACTGGGTTAGAGATCACCTAGGCAAAATAGACACCCACAAATCCTTGGACACCAGTGGTCTCTTCCAATTCCTATCAACCTGTGATTCACTGAGAGTCACAGGTATGAAATGAAAAAAAAGTTGCAGCAGCAGTTGTGAAAAGGTTGCATGAACACTCTGTAAATTATCCTTGGGTGGTAAGAATATGCCCATCCCATCACCCACTACATAGGCAGTCCAGTTTAGTTACTCAGAAAGTGTTATTTGACTTGCAGGGACATGAGTAAATTAACCTTAGTTATTGGAGACACAACTTCACTTCTTTTATTTTTCCCAGTTATTTTTTCATTAGTCTTTTCTCCTAATGTTTTAATCACAGCCCAAATGTCTTGTCATAGATTTTATGACTGAAGGAAACATAACAAACTAACTTTCCAGTTACAAATTGTCTTGATGCTTTCCATATACTCTTTTAATCCAAAATATTTTTGAATTTGCCTTAAAATTCAATAAAATTACCCTCCATTTACTGACTGAAGCCTAAAAACCCAATGTTTTAAAAGAATGTTTGAATATTTAGTGTTCTTATGGGACCTAATTAACAAAATGTAAATTTTATTCTTCTAACCCATTTTCAAAATGATGATAAATAACATCACTGCTGCCAGTCTCAGACTGTTGGGTGGTGAAATAGAAGCTGTGTTTTGGGTACTGTTACGTATGTGCATGCATTCGTTTGCACACAACTATGCTTATTGCTAAATTTGGAATCTTCATGTTCCCAAATAATCTTTGCGGGTTTAGCTTAGAAAGCACAATTGTTCTTGGGGGACTAAGTTTGAGTTAAATATTAGAAATATATTCTGTTGCATCTCTTTCTGTCTTTTTATGCCAGCTCTCATTATATTTTAAAATAACTTTAGAAGTCATTGCAGAAATAAAGCATAAATCAAACTGTAGACTAATTTCTGAGAGAAGAAGCCTTTTTCTACCCTTTATTGTCCCAGGCAGACAGACATCATCTTTTCCTTCCAGCCAATACTACCTAGGTGTACATTCAAGAGGCATTGCAGAAAAGTGCTGCTCTCTGATGGTCTGCTCTGAGCCTCTTCTCATTGCTCTTGTCAATGTATGAACATGCTAAAGACTTCTTTTTTTTGATATGTGAGCATTGCCTTGGGATATGCTGGTCACATAATTTTCTCTCAGCAGATAATGATTTCCCGTCCTCTACACTGTCCTGAGCAGGGATTTGTGGGGAAGGGAAAGACTTGCTTTGTTGCCTTTAAAACCCAGTTTTCTGGGACTTGTGATACATCTTTTATCAGAAGGGAAATATGATAAGCCTACTGGATATAATCTAAGACCTCTCTCCTGTCTTTCAAGGACCTCCAACCCATATAACCTCTCTTCATGTGAAATATATCTGCTGTTCGTAAGCTCATTTTCAGCATTCTTTTGGCACTCGTTTTTCTGCAATCTTCCTATTTCTACATCGTTGGCTGCAGACTGTGAAAATAAATGCACAAGTTTTACAATCTTCCAGATAGCCAGAATCTTATGGTAATTAAACACATCCAATCAAGGTAGTAGTGAAGGCAACAAGAAAGCAAGAGCTCACAGCAGAAGTCCTGACTGACTTTTCAAAACCAGCCTGAATCAATTAATTTCCATCAAGGGATCTGGGTGACAATTTGGTTGCCCTATCCTGCAATCTCAGGCATACCTCAATATGTGAGCCATGCTTGAGTACTTTTCTATAGCTATCCTCCCAAAAATGGCATGAGCAGCTGAATGGCGTTGCAGAAATCCTATGCCACTGTGAAGTATTTCCCATTTTCAGGTTATGAATTCTTTGAACTGACATTTAAATTGCATTCAGGAACAATTTTTCCTAACTGTAGTTCAGACAGGGTCTTGAAGAGGTATCAGTTGGACAAGCCTGCACTGACCTCCTATAAAAGTTAAACCCATTCTGTTTGGTGCAACTTTTGGAAGAAAAGAGAGAGAAAAAGAGGTCAAGTCTGTAAAGGAGAATCTTGAGATGCAGCAAGGAGATTTGAGAGAACCTCCTGTTAAAATGAAGTAACCAAGAACAAGCAAACTATTTGCTCCTTCCTAGGGATAGCCTGTCTTTCCCCAAATAAGCACTGGGGTGAAAGTGGTACTAAAAGTCCTCAGGGGTATAAAATGGTACTCTAAGGAGAACTATTGTGATGTGTGCCTTAATTACAACTGCCTGCAGGTATTTTACCTCTTATCTTTCAGTTTCATTAGTCAATTTATTGGAAAAATTGTTGGATGACTGTGAGGTCTAGTTAGTAACCTCATGGTTTTGTTGTAACTCAGACTATGAAAGAACAAAAAAAAATGTCAGGAACTACTGGGCCTTCTTGTTGTCTGAAAATTTTGCTTTCTTCAGTCCATATGTTTTGCAGACATGAAGTGAAGGAGCAGTAAAACCTGTGTTTCTGATCTCACTGTATCAGTACAGTAACTGAACCTCATATATTTGCCTGCTGAGGAAATAAGCTGCTGTTATTCATGGAAGGACAAAGATTTATATATCTCATCTGTGCTGCACCCATCAATTACAGCTTATGGCTTCAACAGCTACATCAGTTAGAACCCTTTGAAATGGCCAGCTGGAGGCAGCAGGTATTCC
The DNA here is from genome assembly GCA_013396835.1 of Psilopogon haemacephalus. Classification (NCBI taxonomy): domain Eukaryota; kingdom Metazoa; phylum Chordata; class Aves; order Piciformes; family Megalaimidae; genus Psilopogon; species Psilopogon haemacephalus. The sequence goes on from VWZI01016541.1 coordinate 7,576, forward strand.
CAAGTTCAATCAGAAATAAGCCAGTCACAGGCATTTTGAGTCTCCAAAGTCAGTGTGACTTCCTCAGTCTGTGCTGTCCTGCTAAACCATTTAATTTGTGAATAGGACATAGCTGATCCTCCCCAGCACCACACTAGCTATTTAGTCCATCAAGGAACCAGCTATCTCACAGGAAGATGCAAGTGTACTTGCAGATAGATGCCACCTATGGTATAATGTAGGTTCTACTATATAATTCTACTCAAGCTATGTCATTTGAAAAGAGAAACAATTTAGCTAGCAAAAATCAAGGATTTTGCAGAAGACTCCATTGTCTGCATTCCCGTTTTTATGCTGATGATTTGATAATCGTCTTTTTGGTTCTGAAACACTTTCTCATGCACAAATGTGCAATTGATCATTTTCTGTTCCCGTTGCAAACTGACATTTATTGGTACCTTTAATATGCAGTTTCCATGAATAGTGTTATAGCCAGATGAAGAGAATAGCTGACTTGAACTTCTAGGTCACTAATTCTTCACAGATTAGCACTGTCAGCACTCATGTATGAAAGTAGAGATCTATCAGAATGGATGTGAGGGGTTTCACTCCTGCTTTGTAAATCATGCAGGAAATCACAGTGTAAACTAAGCCTCTGCTGTCACAAAAGTTAAAACATCACAAGCAGGGTAGTAATTCCCCAGTTAAATTGGCTTTTTGTTGCTGTTGATCAAATTTCTTATAATCCTTCCCACTTGTTTTGTCTAGTGCTGCCTTAGTGATGAAAGGCCTTGGGATTTATTAAAAGAACGTAAAAGCAGGATAGAACAAAATGAAACAGTCTAGAAACTCATGAGCAGGAAAAAGTCTTTCCATCTGATCTTGTCGGTGATCACAGTTCCCATGGTAGTCATGTGGGTTCACTCCCGGAGTGACCCTAGGTTTTCCACTGGACACCAACAAATTGAGCAGCAGTAGAAAGTGCTTTGGAGTTTCTTTTCTGGGAAACAAAATACCATGGCCATCAATTTGCCAACAATCTGAGTTTCCTATTATGTATATTTTTTTTAAAAAAATCCTCCTCCTTCCTCACTAGAGGAAAAAGAGAGTTTTAATTTCATTTTTCTCTTACAGTGATAAAAACCTTCCAATATCAAGTGGAACAGTGTAGATTCTGAAAATGCATGTCTTAATTTTTTTTTTCTTAAAATAAAAGTGATTCCTCTTAATTCCCATGGTTGCATTTTCCTCCTTACAGCATTTTCCCCTCAGTATTCCTTCAGGATGGGCCTTTTAGATGGGGCAGAGACTCCAGACTTTAGACTAATGTATTTTTTTTTTTTGAGACTTCCTCCTATAGCTATATATTACCTCCTATCACAGGTATTTGTTACCTGTGATAGGAGGCAGTTTCACCTTCTGAGAGATTTTATTGCTCTCATCTCTGAGACAGTAATGCATTTACTTACACTGAAGTAGCTGGATCAGGCTGAAATCCAGTAACAATTTATCATTTTAAAAAAATATATTAAAAAATATACATGAATTCTCCTCATCCATTATCACAGGGACTGTAGCTTCTCATTCAGCAGATCTTAAGCACTGCCAGGCATAACCTCATTTTGCTTTAAAGAAACTATCAAATGCTGATTGTTAGCATTTATGCCTTGTAGTTTTAGTAATTTATAGTAAGATTGATAAAAGAAGGCAAAGAAGAGGTGACAGCAAGATCTTGGTTATTTAAGCCATCCAGGGAAGGCTTGGAGGAGAGACAATTCCTTCTGTGAATAAGATCTGAGTAAATAAAAGAACACAGATCACTGAATAAGCTTCCCCTTGGGAGGAAGAAAAGCTCTTTAAGCACAATAACTGACTCTGAATAAATTTAGACTGGAAATCATAAGTCTCCTACCACTAAGGCAGGGATGTTCTGGAATAAGCTTACAGCTGGACCTGAAGGAGTATGTGAGCCAAGTAATTCCTAGGACAGAGCTAGATGATTACTTTAGGGAGGTATTAACTATTTCATGGCCAGCAGTGATCTGGGAGCTGGCATTAACAAGGGTCCTTCCAACCCTGTTTTCTTAGGCATAATGCCCTAAGGTAAGACCTGTCTCTAAGTTTGTCATTTAGCACTTTTAAGACAGAATAGTCAGTAACAAAGCATAACTGTTAAATCTAAAGCACTCTCACTGTAAAGTAAGGCAGGAGATGTGCTGCACGCCCTCCTATTAATGTTAAAGAGATATTACTGATTTTGATGGAATCCCTCCTTGTCTGAGGATGTATGATTAAAAAAAAATTGTACTTGTTTTACTATTAAAAAAAAAAAAAAGGAGATAATAGAAGAAGCAAGATCTAAGTTCTCTCATTTTTAATAGCTGTCTTCTTTTTTTAACTTTCCTGAATAGCTTCCCAAGTATTTTTGGCTTTGACTCCTCCCAAGTGTGCCTTGAAAAGTCAGGGGCATATGGCCCAATCAATGTGTAAAATATAATTGGTCCTGTATTATATGCTTGTAGCTCTAGCTGCAATGATGGAATGACATTTCAGAGTGTCTTTTGATTCCGTACTATTATGTCTTGTCTTGATGATCCATTGATATGGTTTGCTACTGTTTGAATGGTTTACTAAATGCCTTTCAGCCTGTGTTGTACTGGCACATCATTCATTACAGACACTTCAGGAGCCATTAGCCCTGCAAACAGGGTTTGAGTAATGACGACCCTTCTTTTTCTGGTGTGAATGCAGAGAATGGGAAATCATTATTCAGGCTCTTGTTGCTGCAAGAAGGTGGTACTTGAATTGCTTATAATCACAAGAGCAATTAGACTAGAAGCTTATTACTCAGTTTTGTCCTACAAGAGGTTTCAACGTCTGTAGTTAAAGCTGTCATTGGGGCAAAACGCTCCACGGCAGAAAAAGTCTTAATTTCACAGTTACTGTCTGATAAAGAGAGTTAACGCTGCTACATAGTTTGTCAAGTCCAGTTTCCATCCCAAAGGACACAGAGACGGTGTGTATCAAAGTCCTTCCTGGGTCAGCATCAGCCAGAGACCAAGGTGTGCAGTTTCAATGCACAGGCTGAAGGGCACAAAATAGTCAGTGTAGACCAAATCAGTATCACCATGGAGATCTCACAGTTGTTTCCATGACATTTATTAGTATTTTCAATTCTTCCTGAGTGGTGAACAGGAATGAAAATGACAGGCATTCTACTATACAAAAAGCTAAAAAGAAAACATGCAGCACACTTTAAACCCACTGTTTAAGTGATTATTTTTAGATCTTTACAATGGATGTATAATAGCTTTTTGTCAAGCAGTAAATCTCTTCTGTTATGTATTTTTGTATTATTTGTCGCTGTCCTGTGACTACAGCTCATAATAAATATTAGCAGGAGTTAAATATAAGAAGAATCCATGAGAATGATCAAACACTGGAGCATGGAAGAGAGGTAGTGGGGCAGTCATTCCTGGAAATGTTCAATCCCTGGCTGGATGTAGCCCTGGGTAACTGGCATTACTTACCTTGCTTAATGGAGTGATTAGACTAGAAGACCTCTAGAAGTGCCATCCTGCCCCAGCAGGTCTGTGATTTTGTGATAAGAAGATGCATAAGCCTTAACACCGGACACTAAACTACGAAGTAACAGGATTTCTCTTTGCTAATTTGAATAGGAATTGAACAAGATCATAGGTGATGTGCAGCCTTGCCAGGAAATCTCACATGTGCTTTGTTAGAAGTGTGAGATCTATTTCTGTTTCCAGTAACTAAATGTCGCCTGCCACTTTCTCTACTGAACTGCACACATTTTCTCTTACTGCTGTTCTCCATTTTTTTATGTGACACCAGTACAGGCCAATAAATATTGTGCTTTAGGGCAGGACACAGACAACATTAGCTTATTGTAAGAGAAACAAGGAGTTATATCACTCAGAGGAGAAGCAAGTGGAAGAAAGAATGGCACATCATATGTGATATGTTGATTTTATTACTAGAAGACTCAGAAAATTAATTTGTGTCAATGTAACAGTATTTTGCAGTCATCTTTATTCCTTCGTAGATATTCCACTGCAGCAGCAAATAAATATAAAAACTGCTTAAATAAATAACTTATGAAAACTTAGCAGTCTTAAGAGAAATGTTGGTTTGCTGGGGCTTTTTTTGCCAGAAAACTGAATTGCAGGGCATCTATTGTTCTACTCTTTGCTACCTAATAATGAAAAGTTTTTGATTGTTTACTAGTCTGATATTAGAAATAATATCTTGGCTCACGTACTCCTTCAGGTCCAGCTGTAAGCTTATTCCAGCATTTCTGGTCCATCAATACCTTTAAGTCTCAAACACTCAGATAAAGCAGCATTGCATTTTGCTCAGACAGACCTCAAGCTAGCACCTTCCAGGAGAAAAACTGTTTACTAGAGCACACACAATATTTGTAATTTATATGTTGGGTTTGTTGCAGCCTGTGTTAAAGGCTCTTGCTGATTTTTCTGCACAGAACTAGCATTCAGAAGTGGCATTACTACCTTTCCAGAACTATGGACCGTAGTCAAATTTAACTACAAAAAAATCTGTTACATGATTTCCCCAAAGAATAGAAAACCACCACAAAATATTAAGCAAAATGTTTGAAAAATGAATAGTAGAATAATTTCAGTTGAAAAAGACCTCTAGAATCATTGAGTCAAAGAAATAATACTTTGCATGGTGATACAGGATATATTTAGAGAGTCTAGGAAGTTGGACAACTTTCATTCAAATTATTTCTTCATTGACATAATTATTTACAGGTCAATATCTTTGGAACATCTTTGGATAAAGAAATCAGGTGGTAAAGTACCCTGATGAACAAGCCTTTGACGTGCGAAATGAACTCCAAAACTCAGAGAGAGTTCTGCATTAGGCATGTTTTATTACAGTGCTGGGTGCAGGCGGGATCACTCCATCAATCCTGCACACCACGAACAAAGTTACACCCATTTTTATACCGATTCTTAAGGTCTTCTATCTTCCCCCCTGCTGATTTTTCAATTAAATGTCTTATCAGTGAATCCGGTGTCAGTCCTCACCTTTTGCTGTCATCTCAGGAAGGGATTTGTAGGCTCCTTAATTTGTGTATTGGCAAAATGCTCTGCCTATTGTCTGTTATCTTCTCTTTGGATTGTTTTGGTCAGAACACATTCCAGCGGCACACCACAAATACCCTTTCTTTCTGGCTTTTTCTTAGAGTTCATTACCATAGGTATTATCACTGTCTCTCGCCATCTCTTCCCCCTTGAGCCACCCACAGGCCTGTGCTGACGTTCTCAGAAATGTGTAACTCTAATTTTCTTGTATCACCTTTAAAAGAGTAAATAAATTTCAAACTCATTACATAAAGATTTTATGCTCCTGTAAATAGTTTCTTGTAAAATCCGACTTGGATCATAAAAGAGAAAAAAATATGGAAAATAATGTATTTCTTGTTCCTTACGTATTCTTTGCATGCAGAGACTGATTCTATTCATCAATTTCACCTCTTCTAGGAGAAAAGCTTATTACAGCCTATTATAGCCTTTAATAATACATTATGAAAATAACAGCAGGGTAGCTGTTACAGGTATTTTTAAAGCACCTGGTAAAAAAAGCATATAAAGCTGTGACAAACATTTAAAGAATTATCTTCAACTTACTTGCAAGATTCTGATGAAGTGCCTAAAACTGAGCAACTGAAAGTAAAAATTCTAGGGTTCTGCACCACCAGCTCATCTCTCCAAATGATTATCTAGAGATTTTATTCTGTTTCATCAGCTGAAACAGCCACTCAGGGCTCCCTGAACGTTGACTCTTTGCAAATTACCCCATTCCATGGCAGGTAATAGGAGAAATAAAACCACAATCCCCTTTGTCTCATTTTTATTACTCCAATCAGATCATTCTCTTTTCACTTCCATAATCACTACAGAGTGCCAGTAAAGAGAATATTCTGATGCCAGCAAATGGTTCCTAAATGAGGATCTGATAAGCACTCTATTTGTATTCGATTTGTACATAAATGGTGCTGTTTTTCAAGTACCTTACAGTGCACTCTACTTAATCGGAATGTGCTTAATCAGAAGAAATCATTTAATGGGACATTGTTCAGGGGTCCATTTTAAGCCCGGTGATAATTAACAGCAAGGAATGTGTATTAATGGTAACAGTAATTCTTCCATACTGGGACACTCTCAAATTATTCTGTCTTGGTGATGCTTTTTGTGTCTCACTCTCCTGGTGATTTGTTCACTTTGCTTCTCTAAGAACCATTTTCAGTCTCTACGCTGTAAAGAGAGGATCAGTAACTAGATCACCATTGTCTGTTCCCATGCCTTGATGGGCTCTTTAGAAGGAGCAGGTAACACAGGTAATACCAAGTTTGAAGTTGTTCCATAGAATCATAGAATGGGTTAGGTTGGAAGATACCTCAAAGTTCATCCTGTTCCAAGCCCCCGCCATAGGCAGGGACACCTCCCACTAGATCAGGGTGCTCAAGACCTCATCCAGCCTGGCCTTGAACACCTCCAGGGAGGGAGCATCCACAACCTCCCTGGGCAACCTGTTCCAGTGTCTTGTCACCCTCACTGTGAAGAGCTTTCTCCTAACATCCCATTTAAATCTCCCCTCTGCCAGTTTGAACCCACTACCCCTCATCCTGTCATAACAAGACCTTGTGAATAGTCCCTCCCCATCCTTCCTGTAGGCCCCCTTCAGATACTGGAAGGTTGCTATAAGGTCTCCTCAAAACCTTCTCTTCTCCAGGCTGAAAACTCCCTGCCCTCTAGCAAGTTGACTGTGCCACACAGCTTGGTGTCATCTGCAAACTTGCTGAGGGTGCACTCGATTCCTCTGTCCATGTCGCTGACAAAGATGTTAAACAGCACTGGGCCCAGCACTGACCCCTGAGGGACG
>VWZI01016541.1:14603-50003 GCA_013396835.1 Psilopogon haemacephalus
CACCTCTGCTTTGTTTCCCATCTGCCTTAGCAGAGCCTTGAGGAGGATCTGCTCCATGATCTTGCCAGGCACTGAGGTTAGGCTGACTGCTCTGTAGTTCCTGGGGTTGTCCTTTTTTCCCTTCTTGAAGATGGTTGTTATGTTTGCCCTTTTCCAGTCAGCAGGAACTTCACCAGTCTTTCAAATACAATGGAAAATGGTTTGGCAACTTCATCTTCCAGTTCCCTCAGGACCTGTGGGTGGATCTCATCAGGCCCCATGGATTTGTGCACATTCAAGTTCCTTAGGTGCTCACAAACATGATCTTCAATTACAGTGGGCAGGTCTTCACTCCCCCAGTCCTTACTTTTGCCCTCTGGAATTTGGACATTGTGGCTGGAGCACTTGCTGCTGAAGACTGAGGCAAAGAAGTCATTGAGCACCTCAGCCTTATCCATGTTTGAAGAAGCATACTTGCTAAAGAATACTTATTTTTATCACTTGATGATCAGTGATGGTCTAAAATGATAAGTGGGGCAAGGTTAGTCGGGGAAAACATTTTTGTAAGAACAATATGCACATCCTGCTAGAAGGAGGATACTGAGAGTTCCCATTTATGGCCAGTGACATTGTGACTTAAAAATAGACAAAACAGATACCTACATCCATCCTTTCAATAAAAGGTAACATCTCTCCCTGCAAATCCTATTTTTAAAAAAAATACATGTAAGTACAGCTTTACAAGGAAAACAACAAACCAGGCTGATTGAGCTGAGCTTCCCTTTGTTTTGTGCTATTACAGCTGATCACCATCGATCACCACAATATTCTCCAATGTGGCACTGCCCTGAACAACCCAAAAAGCACCCTGAGAAGTTCACCGAGTACACAGCAAAATAAAGATGTGTGACAGTTGTGATCACAATGGCATAACACATGTTTTATTGGTGCCTCCTGATGTTTTTCCAAAAAAAGCTTTTGTAGAGCTTGTTATTTTTATAAGATTATTCTATCAGAAGACAGGCCTTGATTTCCTTATAGATTTCTAACTGGAAAAAAACAATAATGACAACAAATAAACAAACAAATATCCCAAACAAAACCAAAACCAACAAACAAACAAAAAAATAATTTATTTTAAAATACTTTACTTTAGGTGTTACTTATTGCAACTTCAAGAGCTGCATGAGAGAGGAAAAAAAATAATCCCCAAACCCTCGCTTCATGCTGTTTGCTGCTGTGAGCTTCCTCAGCTCATCTGCAGAGCTCAGTTCTGACCTTCAGCACCTGCTGTGCACTTTCACAGTCAGACAGCACAGAGACAATGGTGTCCATTCATCAACTGATTAATGCAAGATGCTATTAAGAGGTGATTTTTTAAAATATGGAGAATATTAAAAAATGCACAGATTTTAAGCATGACATGGAAACTGTTGGATTCGATTTATTATATAAAAATGCCAACTGTGTTGACATTTACATATGAACTAATCATTGTAGGTGTCCTATATAGCCACAGGAGAGGAGGAGGCAGTAGCATGCTGCTTATTACACAAATAATTAATAAGACAATTTAAGATTATTTTTGCTTTCTATTGTGTTATCTCAATTCCTTCCACAGTGTGAAAATTCATCTAAGAGGCTCCAGTATAGCACCTACACACAGTAGAAGAAATCGTATTTGCTGTATTTCAGCTACACTGACTCTGAGAGTGATAGAAGCTGGGGTTCACACTAAAAGAGTCAGCTCCTACAAGCAGAACTTTCCATACCGCAGCAGCCACTAATCAGTACAAAAAGAATTTCTAAAAGATATCCATATTAGTTGCCTCTAAGGTAAAATTCCAAGCTAACAGAATTGACGTTAAGAAATGTGCTAAAAAATAATTTTAATAACAAGAGTGCCAAAGATAAAGATGATATTACACTGCCAAAAAGGCTCGTTTCACAGTTTAGTTCTGGTTTCTGGTCTTATGATTGCTCACAGTGTAGGGAAGCTAGTTTGTTTCCAGGCTTGGTTTTGAATCTATGTCCAAAACAAACTCTGATATGGTTCTGGAAATAGCTCCATCCAGGAGTTCCTCCCACCAAGTATTATGGCTGAGACTGTTCTGTATTTGGCTGTATCAGTCGTGTCTGGGTATGCAATTCAGATTCATGCCAAAAGCTACTTGTCTGTTGGGCTGCAATGCATTCCTCATGTTATTAGTTGAAAGCACCCCTAGGAGTAATATTTATCTTGATTGAGAGTAAAGGTCTTGAATACAGGGTTGAATGCTATGTAGTGAGGCAGTTGAATGAGGCCAGTCTGCTAGAAATCTGAAGACCCAAGCCATCCTGCACATCTTGTTCTGGAGTCCAGATATAATGTCTCAGAAAAGCTGAATTTACTCCTACATTATAATAATTTCTTTAGACATCTAATAAACTGACTAATCTACAAAAGAGCACAGGCTTCAATGAAGATGTTAAAATCACTTTTTTTTTTTTTTTTGGCCCCATGACAACTGATATTAGCCTGGATTCCCTGTAAGTGATTCCTTAAGCATAGGAGAAGAAAGTCATGAGTTTTCAGGAACTGTCTCCAGAAGAACACAAAAAAATGCAGGTTCTTGAGAGAAAAAGATCTGAATAATAATGAAAACACTTGTGCTGATCTTGGGAAAAGACCTTGAGAAAATACAAAGAATACTTTATAGTTAAGGTAAGCAGAATTAGTAGTCTTGAAGGTTTTGCTTATAGTGGTTTATTAATTTCAGGTGAAATGTTGTCTTTTGTAAAATGAAAATAATTTTTGGTTTTGACTTCAAGGAAGGCAAGACTTAATCCTTCCTATTCTTCAGCAATACACAAGATTCTAGAGCATTAGAATAATCTTACCTAAACAATATTTACATTTGAGCTAAATTTCTTCTGCTGTAAATTCAGAGAAAGAATAATTTCTAGGATGAAATCAATCTGATCTATTTTAGATTCCTATTTTTCAGATGTCTATCTTCAGAAGTACTAATGGCATCCTAGAAATGTCCATTTCTTTCCATTTTCAATAAAGGCAGTGTAAACTCCTAGCACAGACATAAGCATCTTAATTTAATCAGATGATTCACACTGTAGTATGTCTGTTTGAATATATTTCTAGCTTCTTATCTCCAAGTGCACATTAAATGAAATTCTGGTTAAATTGACTTCTACATTCTTTTGTGTTTGGTTATATACATCTTCTACCACGATATTCTAATTTTTTCTTATTAGTCAGAAACAGAATGTGAACAATATTTTTAATGTGTTTAAAATGTGGTTTTGTATTATGCATAGAAGCAGTGTATCAAATAAACCAATAAACTAATTTTAACCCCTATTTAAAATTGTGAGACTATATATAAACACTAAAATACAAATATTAATGTGTTTAGGCATGTCAGGGTCTGCATTCATAGCTACTACATTTTCCATGCAACCACTTGCATGCTCGTGCTTTACAGACCCAATTTACCTACACTTTATGCTGTCAGAAATTGTATATGCTGCATGAAATACTTCAAGTGGTTAATAGCTTTAATGTTCTCCTAAATATGTGCTTATTAAGGACTGTACAGATGAACAAGTTTAGCTTTTCTTTATGGTAGACATGAAATCACATTATAAATGTGCTTTACTAGCTAAATCACACCTGTTTTTCATAGCTTTGACAGAAGTGTATCACTCTTACAGAGATGGAAGAAAAGAAGGAATGAATGACCTGTTGCTGGAAGATGCACTTTTTCCTTACTGGGACATAAAAACCTTGTACTCAGCTGTGGTGAGGCCACACCTTGAGTATTGTGGTCAGTTTTGGGTACCTCATTACAAGAAGGATCTAGAGGTGCTGGAGCAAGTGCAGAGGAGGGCAATGGAGCTGCTAAACGGCTGGGGAATAAATCTTTCAAAGAGCAACTGAAGGAGCTGGGTCTGTTTATTTTGAAAAAGAGCAGACTGAAGGGAGACCTCATTGCCGTCTACCACTACCTGAAAGGACATTGTGGAGAGGTTGGTGCTGGTCTCTTCTCACAAGTAGTTAGTGATAGAACAAAAGGGAATGGCCTCAAGCTGCAACTGGGTAGGTTTAGACAGGACATCAGGAAACATTTTTTCACAGAACGAGTGTTCAGTCATTGGAATGGGCTGCCCAAGGAGGTAGTTGAGTCACCATGCCTGGATGTGTTTAAAGGTCATTTGGATTTGGTGTTTGGGGATATGGTTTAAGGGTGAACTTTGTGGAGTCGGGGTAATGGTGGGACTTGATGATCCTGAGGGTCTTTTCCAAGCTGAATGTTTCTGTGATTCTGTGAAAACAGGCTTCTAGTTCAGTATATAGCAAATCACTAATACATCCCTTGCACCAGTAAATGCAATTGATTGCATTGTGTCTTTTGGCCTACTTTTTTGCTGACCTTGGTGCATTCCTTATGAATTGTTGGAATTCCTTCTCATTTACATTGTCTCCAACCAGAAGTCAATCAGGAATTCTATTGTTCCTTTCACTTGAGGGTTTTGATGAAATTCATTACAGCAAAACTACGTTTTGGAAAAAAGCTAAACATGTGCAGTTATCTTATCAGCAAAGCCCTTCAGCATTTCCTACCTGTTCTTTTTAGCAAAAGAACAAAAAAATCTGTTTAGAAGGAAGAGTAGAGGACCTTGTTCTTTAACATATTTGCCTTCCCTGAGTTATTCACTTGTTTGGTTCAGTTTCACATGTCCTCACAGCAAGATTTTTCATACAAAAATTACCAGTTTGGAAATGATGATTTCAAGGTCTCCAGTACTTTATGTTACAAATTCTAAACGCATTGTAAATTCAGATGATTGACAAAGAGAAGAGGGAGCAAAGAGAAGCACTGCTGTTTTACAGTGCTGCCAAAGCCTCTCTCAAACACAAAGGGAAAAGTGGTTTCGAAACACTTTAAAATTCTCTTGGAAGGCTCTTTTGTTTCTGAAAGCTGTCACAACTCCTAAAGAGATATTTCTGGAGAAAAATAACCAACAACAACCAAAAAAAAAAAAAAGAGAGAGTTTTTTAAGGTTGGAGCTTTATAAACTTTTAAAAAACAAGATCTGAAGAATTCCCATTTCAAGTGCTGTTTGATTTTAACCACAGTCTTCACATACAGCCTTATACAGAACGTTGCAGCAGAAAGTTGCCTTGCCTGCAATTTGGATTCAATTGCCAAATGGAAGAGAAGAGACTGGGAAAATGGCAATTGTAGAACTATCTTAAACCAGGAGGCCATGAAGATTTCTTGGAGAAAACCTTGAATACAAGGCTTGCCTGTTGTGCAGTGGGCAGTCTGCAGGCACATAACATGGCAGAAATGCTCCATCAGATGAACCAGCAACTTAGGCACCACCCCATAGCTCATAGTTTGATGAACCACTTTCAGAGCAATAAAGATTAAGGTTATGAGTATCTCATGCACCTAAGGAGACAGTAAAATACCAAGAGAATTTGATACACCTCCTGATTGCTAATAAAACACAAATTCTATTGTTTGATCTTGAAAACTGAATCCTGCTGCCTCTTAAGTAATGGCAAAGATATTCTTCATACCAAGCTAGCTTGACTTTCTCTGAGAGTAGTAGGACATCTGTCTGTTGTCCAAGTGGAGACAGGATACATGGAACAGCACTTCTGCCTTTTCCTGCTCTATTGCTGGCTCGTAGTAGTGTAGCTGTGGTGGGAGCATAAGCAGTAAAGAAAAAAATCCCTTATTAATCCAATGGAAGGGGTGTACAAGTTCCCAGTAACAATAAGTGAGTGATATCAGAGTTCACATTGTGGTTAAAGTATGCAATGAAGCACCAAAGATTTACTGGTTAAGGTAAAAATAGCAGAGAGGAGTTGATGCATTTTATATTAAGCCACTGTGTGGTTATCAGTGGAATCTAAATTGCTGAGGATCAAATACACTCTTGGCTTTTTTTTTGTGTGGAATTAATCATTCTTTTAATTGTTACCCTTGAAATCGGCAAGGAAATGCTCCTGTAGTCCAAGATTCAGATGTGTAACTCACAACTTAACTACCAAAACATATACTTCACCACAAAGCTTTTAAAACGGCGTACAACAAAGCAAAAGAACAAGAATATAAAGTAAGAAGGCAGGAATTTTAGTCTGCAGACATCACTAATCTCCCAGTCTAGGTGAAATGTGAAAGTTTGATTTTGTATTAAGAAGATGTTGATCTTACAACAGAGTTTTAGAGAGGGGAAAAAGTCATGCTTACTGCCAAAGCACCTGCCTTCCCTAAAGCAAGTAAAGCTCTCTGCATCATCTTAACTAATCAATCTAAGTAACAAGAAGTAGGTACCTTCCTCAGCTCAGTCCAGGGTGTCCTCTCATGTCCTCCATACTGGTATTGCTACTGGTATCAGAGATCTGTGACTCCAAAGCAGTCAAGCAGCTGGTGAGCCACTGCTTGGCTACTCTGCTCTGGAAACATGACCTCAAGATAGCCTTGAATTCATCCAGCATATTCTAGTCTTCCCTGCTGAGCTTCAGCAGAGGTGAACAACAAAGATTAAGCAGCATGCAGAATTTTCTTGACTGTGAGGGTTTTTTACAGTAATGGTGAACAGGAAGATCATCAAAGGCTGAGAGAATATTTTACTTGCCTCCCTTCAGGGACAGAGAATATGTTAGTGTGGCAATTTGCCTGTTCCTGTATCTAAACTGTTCCATAAAAATATTGGATTTATTCTCTTTGAGCCTACTGTAATATATGGTATTCAGCAAAGCTCAAATCTCCCTGGAAACACTCTGAAATTTCCTGGCCCACAGCCAAGAATGGTGTGTGTGCAGGAGGACAAATTATTAGAAGATATTGAAAAAAATCTTCCAAATTACCTGTGTTTGTTTAGAAAGTTGACAGATACCTCTGCTTCAGTAGATACATAGCAAGGGCAGAGTTCAGAGCACAGACAAGCAGCAGGAGGGAAAAAGTTGCAACAAAACATCCAATGAGCGTCTCCTCTTTTTCAATAACCTGCTAGCCTCCATGAGTTTTAATGACAGCCTTTTATAATGTTCTTTATCCTTACAGCCAGTGCTTTATGGCACATCATCTGGAAAGTGGAAGTTTCCTGAGGCCCATGGAAAAGCCCAAACTCCATATCTCAACTCTGTGAAGACAGTGAAATATAGACATTTTTTTTTCTTTTTCTTTCTTTCCTTTTCAAACCATAGTGAAATTTTTTTGCAGCTTATCAAGCCTGTAAGGGGCAGAAGATTCACACCACAATCATCTTGGTACAGCTAATGTCTGAGTCACAAAAATTTTTTTAAAAAATTTCTTCTGTTTATCTGTCAAGAAGGAAAACCTGGCCCCATGGATAGGTAATTAGATTTTGGTAGCTCACCATACTGTGCATAATTATACTCTGAGGAGGGCTACTGCCTTGTATGAACAATATAGCATGATGCAAAGGTAAGTGCAGAGTGTATGCTTCAAACCTACAATCCACGCTGAATAGCAGACCCCTCTTTGACCACCCTGCCTGCTGCACCTGTAGGAAGCACCTGCACCTACCCTCCCTGTAGGAAGAAGGCTGTGTGTGAATCAGTTTCTCATAGAGATCTCACTTGTTTAGAACTAGACAACAGTTTTGTCCCATCCCAGCTCTTCCTCACCCAAGAGAGTGTAGGTATGTCTTTGGGCAACCTGTTTCAATATTCTCCGACAGTAAAAAAGTTTTCTCTCATTGGGAGAAGTCACCTATATTGTAATTGACCTCCTGTCCTGTGACTGGGCTCTCTTGAGAATAGCTTGACACCATCTTCTTTATAACCTGCCAACAGATATTTACACACACAGATAAGGTAACCCTAAGCCTTTTCTTCTCATGTCTGAACAATCCCAGCTCTTTCATTATCTCCTTACATGGGAGCTGCTGCAGCACTTTCATCACCTTAGTGTCCCTTTGCCTGACTCAGTCTTGTATGTGCATGTCTCTCTTGTACAAGTGCAATGAGCATTTTACCCAGAATATCAAATGTGTCTCACTAGTACTGAGTAGAGCAACGTTCACCTTCCTGGACTTGCTGATTATGTTCTTCCTAATATAGGTCAGAATACTGTTGACCTTTACCATGAAGGTGAAAACCTGGCTCATGATCAGCTTTGTCTATCAAGACTCCCAAGAACTCCTCTGAAAAACTGCCTTCTAACCCATAGACTGTATTGGTGCATAGAGCTGGTTTTCCCCAGGTGCAGGATTTAATATTTTGGATGGCCTGTTTCTCCAGTCTGTCAAGGGCCTTCCAGATAGCAAGTGGTGCAGTTGAAAACAGCAGAACCTACTGGGTCACAACAATAACTTTTTGTGATGTGAGTAAAGAGAGGCAACAGAGCAGGAAGAAAGTAATCTGGAGAGGTACACAAAATAGGTGGATACAAGGGACATAGAATTATAAGACTAGCGTGAACAAACAGTAGGAAGTGAGAGGAATAATTCTTCTGGCATGAGTATGAGATGTACAGCTTCCCTGACAGATGTGCAGGAGTAATGACTTGCAAGCAGAAAATAACTCCTTCTACTGGTAGGGCTGGATGTACAAAAAAGTACATACTAATTCTTAACAGCCTTACTAAAGCCAGATAAATCTCTATAATCTCATTCAAATTTGTTCATTTGAGCATGCTGGCATTATTTGTGTGTACACAGGCCTTCAGAAATAACTTTGGTTAAACACATTAGTTGGACTGGAGTTTCAAAGAAGAAGAAGAAGAAAAAGGCAAATACATGGCCAAAACATTCCTTTTAATTTGGATGTGAGTGTCTAGCTCTAAAGCACTTTTGGAAACCTTCACCTCAGTGCAACCAGACCTGATCAGGTGAATGGTTCTCTAGTCTTTGGGAAGCAACCTTCAAGGAACACCTGTGCCAGGGGTGTTTGTACAGAACACTGGCTTAGTTTTCAGTAAGAATGCTTTCAGGGAGAAGTTGTGGGCAAGCTTTTTACTAAAAAAAAAAAAAAATATAAAGTGCAGCTGTTTGACAGATGAGTTGGGTAATTAAAGGTGTCAAGCACCTAAAGTGGAAAGCTGGGAGCTAAGTGCCAAAAAGTAAATAGAAATCTGAATGACAAAGTGTAGGTGACATATAAGCATTAACGAATACTGTGTGGAGTAAAGCATCTAGAGAGACATCAAGGAAAAACCCTCTTTGCCCAGTTAACACATATCACATGCTCTGTAGCAGTCTTAGATGTCACAGACCATTGACAAAATAAAACCCAAATAAACAAAAAAAAATTGTTATCAATTATTCAGGTTTATCTTGACAAACATGTTAAAAGCTTTGTCTTACAAAGAAAAGTTGTGCTTCAAGTAAGAAAAATAAATTACAGGAACCATTAGTGTTCTTGGTATATCTCAGCAAAATGATTAAACCAACAGGCATTGAATCACACATACAGTACAATTCAGACATTTGCTGCAAGCACAGGACTGTGAGGATACAGAGCTTCTGCCTGGAAAGCAGAGATGTAGTCTGCTTCTGTCTGTAAACATTTTAAATAGTAGTAGTCTACATAAGCTGTGATGCTAGACTACAGAAACTGCTGGACACATACTGGAAAGGTTTTCTATGCTAAATAATACTACACTACGGAAAGGTGCAGAATGAAGTTGTTACTGAAAGAGAGAAGTGAGCAGAAATGATGTCGATGCACACACATTGCAGCCACTAATGGACAAAGAAGTCCCCTATGATGACTAAAGTGGATTTAAGCATAATAATATGTTACAGTGGTGATTTGTGGTGAATTCCTGGATACTTCTAAATTAGTAAGTCAAGATATAAATGTATACTATATATATATATATAAATGTAACAAAAACAACAACAACAAAAAAATTCAAAAGGAAAACAGGAAAATAAAAATAAAAGAGAAAAAAGCCTGGTTTATTCTGGCTTGTGTGTGAGCAAAAATAGGTCTCTATAAACACATATTGTCACTGGTGATTCCATGAGTAATTTGACAGCCCCATAATATTAAAAAAAGATGTGTGAAAAAGATAGCTAGGAAATGGCTTACCACATCATACTGTACAGGTCATAGAAGTCTTGATCCATACTACAATATCAGTCTGACTCCCAATGGGTTTTATATGAGCTATGTTTCCTGTTACTTACTTCAGATAAAGCATGCACAAGGTTTTCGTAAGATATGTTTTTAAATAATCAAAACTTGATTGCAAACTACAATGTCACTGAACTATGACTTTCTTCAACATTGAAAAGTGTCTCAGAGAGAAAACAAGACAGCTATTCAAACAGATATTTTTAAAATAAAGGCTAAAGCCTGGATGTTGCTGTTAAGCTATCTTGTTTCAGTGAGTTTCACAGGATCTGAGACTTGGGCCCAAAAATGTGGGTGGCCCCTTTGCTTGTTTTCAGGAATCAGAGTGCTTGCTTGGTACTTGACATCAAATTTTCTTTTTAACATGAAGTCTATGTAGTTGCAGTTTATCTTCAATAAACCTTAAAATCGCCTTGAAGCGGAAGTTCTAGAGTGAAGGGAGACTTAGAAGGGAGGAAGAAATTAGACTAAGGGGAATTTTTTGTGTTAGTTATGCAAGGAAGACTTCAGTGTCCTACACCCTCAGCCACATTGAGTCATTGTCCAGTGGTGACAAGGAAGTTATCAAATTTAAGATTTTCAGAGTCCAGCCCTATTTTGATGTGGCTTTTTTTTTTTTTTTTTTTTTTTAACAAGAGCAATACTGCATCTGAGAGAGCTGCAGAAGTGATGCTTGGATTTTCGTATTGCAAAGTATCTACTTTGTACTACAGCCCAGTCAAGTTTCCCATATGAAGTCAGTTAATTTGGCCCAGAAAGATCATCATAATATAAGAGGAAATTGCGGCAGTTTGATGGAGCTGGAAGTGGCTGTATTCTTAGCCTTCTGCTCAATGCTAGCATGTGGGGTTGTCGTGGAAGGCCCAAACAGGCCAAAATAGGCCTGAAAATGCCTTGGCTTATCCAGACATGTTTTTTGCTCTCCCTCCTTCTGCTGTTGGGAGAAGCGACCACAGGAAAGGAAGACAAAAGGGCCTGGTGCCACTATGTCTGTCCAAACTTGTTCACAGGGTACCCGCACATGTTTATACACTTGTTTGTGTTCTGCCCTAAAAGGTAAAATTCTTGACTTCATCTAATATGGTTAAGCTTGGCTAACTGCCATTCTGATAGGCTAATCTGTGTTCAAAGGCCCATTGGACTTGGGCTATATTGATAAAAGAGATGAGCAGGTAGATGCAATGTGCTTGCTGCTGTTTTCTTGCTGCCACCATTGCTTTCAGCAGTGCTTTTGCAGTGACTCTGCTACTGCCTCACCACTGTTGCATCCTGCCATGTTCTATGGCACTACATTTGCTAAGCTATAAACTAGCTCTGCCACAAAGTAACAAACCCTGATACTTCGGGTTTGTCTGCCTGGAAACTGTTTTGAGTTTACCAGGAATAGGCACCAAATGCCTTCACACAATAGGCTTGCTTAGCCAGTGTGACACCTACCAGTCTTCTGACAAGACTGTGTGACACCTACCAGTCTTCTGACAAGACTGCACATTTGCAAGACTTCCTGCCCGCCCCTCTGCAAGACTCCCTGCTTAGTCTGAAGCCAAGAGGAACCAGGAGCAAGTCAGAGACGGTTTGCTTTCTTCCCCAGCATTCTTGATAGAGCCTGGGAAGATCAGAAGTCTCAATGGCTAAGAAGACACCCATAGAATTCCCTGCAAGTATGAGTGCTGTCCAGAAACTGTAGCTAGCCCCGAGAGTTGGGAAATAACATTTAGTGAGTAAATACTCAAAGCCTCTTTAGCAAACTCTGTAATTGAATCTAATTGAATCCTAGCCTTCTGCCTTAAACAGAAAGAAGCCTCTTGAGTCTCTCTAGTGGGCAAGCAGTATATTGACTGTAAGAACCTTTCTTCCAGTTCAGTTGAGTTTAATGTTGTATAATTGTTAGTTATTTGATCTAGATCCGGTTATTCCTTTGTATAATGTTTTCATGACTGTTGCACAGGACCAAATATTATTAAAAACTACTGGGCAGGTGGCAAGAGAGTCCTGAATAAAAAAAATAATAAACAATATTAATTTTGAAAATAATCCCATCTTACATTAATTAATACCCTCCATTACAGGGGTAGAAAATGGCCAGCAGGAAAAGGTATCAGGCATATGATACAACAATCAGCAGTCTGTCCTTCTATGAGCTATGAGCCAGCAAAAAAGGGTGAAAACACCTTCTTTTGTCACATGTTCCTGCTTTGCAAAGGTTCTCCTTAAACCTGGGGCATTTCTAGGGCATTTCATATCCATTCTCTTAATACATCCTGTATGGTGAATGCATGAGAATTTCACTCAGGAGATTCATGTGCAGCCATAAGTAGTGTTTTACCAATTAACATTGTAGTGCTGGGCTTAAATGGCTTCTGTTGTTTACAGATGGGCTGTCAAGACTGTCACTGGTGTATGACTATTTTTAATAGGCACATAATCAATTAAATTGACTACATGTGTTCAAAACTGCCATGAGAAGCCTACTATACAAATATAGTACATTAGAAAAATCCCTTTACAGGAGTTACTTATTGAGGACCAAAATAAGATGCTGAGTACCATGTGTTATGAGGACATTATTCATTCATGACAACATGCCTTTGCGTTTGATGTACTCTGCAGTGCAAAGGGAGCCACTGAAAAGTTACATGTGGTGGCACAGTAGGGATTGGTGCCGACAGTGAAAATATAGTAACCACGAAAAAGGATCTCAACTGTAACTGCATCTGTCACACACACAACCTCGGTGGGATTGGCAGAAACTCTAGAAGAAAGAAAGTACTTTGGGTTTACTAGACCATCTGTGGGAGCCATTTGTTTTGCAATAGCTGATTTTTAGTCAGAGACAGAAATCACTGTCACAAACAAGTGCTAAGGCAACCAACACAGAGACAAGGCAGCAAGTCTTTGGTTTTCATCCTGGAGTAACATGGTGCAGCTGGAATATGATTTGCTGAGACTCCTAAGCCCAGAGATGTAAGATCCTAGCAGATGTTATTCGGGCCCATTTCCTCCTTACCACAACCAGATGTTTTAGGGAGTAATTTAGCTCCTGATGGCCTTTTCTCTCCAAACAGGTGGATAAATTAGAATATTTTTTTAAAAGTAAAGAGAAATTAGACCAATATGCATTACAAACCCTTCATTTAAACCCTGATTAGCCAAAACTTACATGTTATCTCACTCACTGTCAGGCAGATGACCAGAGAGCTGATTAAAATACCTCTATTATAATATTCCCTTCTAAAGGAGGAGTAGAGAGATGGGGTGAAGAGAAACGGAGAAAGGGAACTAGCACACATGAAGATTTTATCCCAATATGTGTTGCCAGGACTATTCACTGCAGACCTGAGAGCTGGAACATGCTTCAAGATCCCAGAGCGCATTAGTATCTAGAGTCAAGCCCATATCCCACTGCTAAAGGAAGCCCTCAGTGTATCTGCAAGACCCTTTCATTCAAAACAAAGCACATTGCACTACAACTAGGGATAATATCATTCCCCATGTGCCTGACTCTCTATAGCTCTTCTTGGAGAGCTAGTTTACAATGAACACATCGTTTGCCACAAATTGCTGCTACAAAGGTATCTGGCAGATATTTCCTCTGCAGGCTGGCGTCTGCTGAAAGCACACACTGTGATTTTTCTCTTTATGCTGTCATTCAAAATCAGCTAAGCAACCCAAGTGACAGCTCTGCATCTGCAGCTGATTTATGAGTAGTTCATAGTGAATATTCTGAATCAAACCCTTTTAAATTCATATATAGGTGTCTAAACATGGCTTGATATTTTCTGGCCCTTGACTGGTCAAGCAGGAATCTTTGAAGGTCTTTCCCTGTGCTAGACCTTATTAATACAAAACTTGTTTTAGTGGTTAGGCTGCAATGCTTACTTAGAATGTGGTAGTTCTGGGCTCATTACTGTAATTAATTTAAATCACTGGAATGTCTGAGAGTCACACCAACACAGCCTATGAAAATAAAGGAAGTGGACATCCCTCAAAACCTAAGCAAGTCTTCACAGGAGGTGTCTCAAGTTTCTCCTCAGATGTGGCTGCAAACATACACTCCAAGGTTTGACATTCTTCAGAGTATCACTTGCATCAAGTACCTGCTCTGCTATGAAACAAGCCGCACCAAAAGGACTATGGGTGAAGATCTAGAAATCAGTCACAAGAGAGGTCACAGACACCATGTCTAGTAAAGAATACCAAAATGGATCTTGCATCATGTGCTAGAAATGGCCAAAACTTAGTCTTCAGGAAATCAAGCTAAGAGAAGACGTTAATAAAGTATATTGATTCTGTCATATATGCAGCTGCCAGTAATCACCACCTCTGTTTCACTTGGATGTAGCCCAAGACACCCAGCTTTCATCCAGAACATAAGGGTAATGGAATGGAAATTAGGAAAGCTTCTGTAATATTGGTTGGAGCAATTTTTATAATATGTTCCTTTACTCCTAGTGTAGGGAGATATAAAGTGCCAGAATAATTGCTTAATTGTAAGAGAGGAGTCCAGACTTCATTCCACAGACAGGATAATAACTAAATCTTGTAGACTTGTGTGAATGCAGAAAGGAGATTATATCAGTTATGCATATTAGTAATTTAATATGGAACAAAATATGTGAGCAAGCAATTGTGGGGAAGATGAAGAGTCACATTGCATAAAAGTGCCCAGCATTACTTTGTGAATTAGCAATGCCATGTGTCATTCAACTGTCGGAAAGAATCAAGACTGTCACTGTGACAAATTCTTCATACGGCGTTACAGAAGGTTATGCTCTGCTTGAGATTAATTCAGCGGGCTTCTAGTGAGCATTGGCAAGACAGTCTCAAGAGATTTGCAGGGAAAGACCCATTCAGGAGTTTACTGTTGACATGACATAGCTGTTACAATGTAGAATCCTAGATATGAATAATACCAAACCTATGTCAGTAAGCCTAGATTAGATGGCAAACAATTAACATGTAAAGAATTAATACATTTAAAATTTGTGCCGCTTCTTAGTTTCAATAGGCACTATTCAATGGTGGGAGAAAAAAAGATCAGAACTTCTAATCAGCACTAGTACAAGAGAAACAAGTGCATTCTCTTTTTGAGGTTATGAAAGTGTATAAGAGAGTACACACATGAAATATGCTACATTTTTCTCCTGAAGGGTTTATTTCACAACATGCAGGGAATTAAAATGAAAAAAACTAGTATTAGAATTAAAAATATGCCATCCAAAATTGACAAACATGGAAAAATCTCAGTTACATTTAACTGCTGAGAAAAGATAAAGAGAAATTATCAAGATTACATGTTTGGGTTTTTTTTCCCAGCCATTTATACTTCAAATCAAAATGCTATGAATGCAAATAGAAGTTCACAGATGTAGTTTAAAATTATTATTAATAAAATTTTATCTCTACATGGAACAAGTCTTGACCCAGGAAATTTGAATAGCTATGTAAGTATTCTGGAAAGCGTGATATTTGAAACACCAGTTGTCAACATTCAGATATGATTTTTGCTACCATAGTACAGTGCCTCTGAGACAGTCCAGAAATTAAAGCTATGATAATGCTTTCAAATTAGCTGATAAATATATGTAAAACAGCAGTAAACAGTTTGTAGCAAATTCACTCTCTTAAAGTTGCTCATCTCAGTTTGTTCATGGTAAATTTAAAGGTCAAAGAGCAGTTGAATCATTTCCACTTACTGAAGTATTTTCTGTTGCACGTATTCTCACTGTTAGTTAAATATGAGTAGAAGTGGCAGATTCCATATTCTCTCTTGAGTGATTGTCATTGCATCTATTCCTTGAAGCAAATCAGTAACTTTTTTAATGTGAGTGACTTTTTATCTTAAATTCATTTGTTGCCTGTTTAGGCACCAGGACAGACAAATGTATTTGTTCTGTTATCTAGCTAATGCCTTTATTCACTTGTAAATGTCAGTCAAGCCTTGTTCTTTCCCTGAAGAGCCTAATAAAGGATACAACCACTAATGAAGATGATCTTTTATTAGCTGAGCTGTCTGGTTACTTTACGGCTCCAAATGCACTTTCAGTTTTAGAGTTTGTGTTGGGTATAAATCACATAACAAAACAGCAGCTGTCGTTTTGAGGTATAGTTTAAAAAGAAATCTATATCCAGCCTTTGCTTAAATAGGTATAATAATTAAAGTCACAGAATCACCAGTACAGCTGGGTACTGCTGAGTCGACAGAAATAGAAACTGGGAAGAGGGGGATTTATTAATTAGTGTCTTTCCTTAGACTCCCCAAGGCAGAAGGAGACATTTCCTTAATAAGCACCTATATTTTTCATAAAACTTCTCCTACTGTGTTTTGGGGCTCTACCAGCCCTGTGTCTGCTCATTAAATATCTGCTAGAACTAATTTCATGCTTAAATTTCTGAAATGTACCCATTTTAGTCAGCACAACATTTCTGGTGAAATACAGAAGGATGGTTGAAATAAATCCATTCTAGCAGCTAAGGGTTTTGCCTACTAATGACGAAGATTATGTCCATACGGTGCATCCAGATTGCATGTGGAAACAGGATTAATTCCAGACAATAGATGTAATGCCCCTGATCACTGTAACTGTAAGAAAAATAAATAAATAAACAAAGGCATAAATTTACAGTAGGTAGAGGTAGCAACTTCCTGGATGACAACAGATAAAATGTGCTTATTTTAGTAAGAGGAAAATGCATACTCCTCAAGTCAACAAAAATGAATTCAAGGTGTTTCTGGTTATGTGCTAATCTGAATCACAAATGAAGTGCAATTATGACTCATCTCAATATTCCAGTGGAGTGTGGTCAAAACTGCTTTTAAAAGTCACTCTGGTTGTGTCATGGTAGGTCTGAATAGGCCAAAATAGGCCAGAACATCTTCTGGTTTGCCCAGACACGTTTTTCTGATCTCCCTCCTTCTGTTTTGGGGAGAAGCAACTGGAGGAAGGGAGGACAAGGGACATAGAGCCATTGACTCTAAGGACTTTGGCTTGCCCAGACTTGTTTTGCTCCTGTTTACATCCTGTGGTAAACAAGGTACATACACTTGGCTTGTGCCTGCCTCATGCAAAGCCTATGTTTCCTCAAATTTGGGTAAAGCAAGCCTATGGCTTCACCTAATATGGTCGAGCTTGGCTAACTGCCATTCTGCGTCCAAAGGCCCATTACTCTTGAGCTGTACTAATAAAAGAGATGAACAGGTAACAAAACATGCTCTGGCTTTGTATTTGTGCTTGTTTGCTGCTTGGTGCTGCTGCGATTGCTCTCTGCTTCTGGCAGTGTTCTGCCTCAGTGCATCCTTCCATGCTTTACAGCATTATGCTATGCTAACCTATAAGTTAGCACTGCTGAATAACAAGCCCTGTGCTTTGGGCTAGTTTGCCTGGAGACTGTTTTGAGTTTACCAGGAACAGAAAACAAATACCTTCATGCGTTAGGCCTGCATAGCCAGTGTGACATTGTGCTGAGACTGCACATTGCAAGACATCCTGCCTATGCCTGTTAAGATGAGGAGTGCTGGAAGGGACAAACAGACCATCCATAGAAGTCAGCATAAGGTCAGAGATTGTCTGCCTGTTTCCCCAGCATCCTTGATAAAGCCTGGGAAGAATCAGAAGGCTCAGACGCTAAGAAGACACCAACAGAACCCTCTGCAAGTGTTTGGGTGCTGTCTGAAGCTGTAGCTAGACCCACAAGTTGGAAAATAATATTTGTGAATAAATAGTTAAAGCTTCTTGTCATTCACCAATTGCCTTCTGCCATACGCAGAAAGGAGCTCCTTGAGTCCATCTAGCAGACATGTGGTATATTGACTACAAGAACATTCTCTTCCACTTCAGTTGAGTATCAGTGTGGTGGTTTGGCAGTTAGCTGCCCCCCCACTCTTTGAAATAACCCAGGCTAAAACTCAGTCAGCTGGAAGTTAATAAATGAAGCTTTATATTTATGGCTTTGCACAATATGCAAGCAGATATTTACAGTGTATAACAGATATTTACAGATATATATAGTAAAAAGGTAATACAGAAACACCACACCCCTCCCAGAGATCAAAACCCCTAAGAGGAGTTTCTAAGCACCCCTACCACCTTTCCCCTTTCCACAATCTTATCTCACCATCTGTTTCATGCAGCAGATAGGCAAAGGTAGATTGCCCAGGGGGATTAGCAGCAGGAAAGAAGTTAGTGAAATTATTCAGATCCAGCTAGGAAGGGAGAAAGCCATGCAAGAGCAGCCACAGCCCAAAGCATTCTGAAACCATCTCCAACTGCCTGACTTATCTA
This sequence comes from Psilopogon haemacephalus, assembly GCA_013396835.1. Taxonomy (NCBI): domain Eukaryota; kingdom Metazoa; phylum Chordata; class Aves; order Piciformes; family Megalaimidae; genus Psilopogon; species Psilopogon haemacephalus. The sequence goes on from VWZI01016541.1 coordinate 32,985, forward strand.
TATTTGGGTTACAACTCTTAAACATTCTTTTTTCTTTCTCAGTAGAGCTGTGAGGGAAGTAGCACCATCAGTGTTTTCCTCTCTCAGCCTATAGTCTAATTTCTCATTCAAATCCTCCAATTAGTTCAAACCAGCACAGTATTATTGCTAGTTAGTTACTAAATGTTCTAGATCCTATGTTATTGTTTGTATAATACAGTATTTTTTGTATAATCCATGATTGTGCATAGAACCAATTATTATTAAAATCAGTGGTTGGCGTGGTAAGAGTTCTGAATACCAACATTAGTAAACAATATAAATTTTGAAAAAATATAATCTTGCTTTAATTAATACCCCTACCACTACAGTTCATTATTAGGAAATCAAACTTTACATAGTAATACTGAGTTGAACTAAGTTCCCTTTTTAGAGCTGAACTAAGTAGGTGAGACATTGTACTGATGGTGAGAGGATGGACACTACTTGGTGTGCACATGAGCATGTAATGTCAATTTAATTGACAGTGCTTGATTTAGTTGTGGGCAATTAACGAGGCAGGAATTATAAAATATGTAGTTATTTTATTTCCAAAAAGTCCTGCCCACAAACATATACACAAACTCGTTATTGGGTTTTTTTCAATTTGGTGATGAAAATCTTCACAAGGATGCTTATGGGCAATACATTAATTTAGGAGAATCAGAAAATTAGGAAAATTTAGTCACAAAATGGCTTTGTCCACTTATAAATAGGCAGCCTGGAGCACTAGGGAAAGTCTGTTTCACTCACAGCAGTGAAATAGAATTCAGAGATAGTCCCCAGCTCCTTTGTGGCAGTGTTGGAACTGCTCGGTGTCTTGATAGCCACTGAGAGGCTTCTAGATCTTCCCAGGTTCTATCAGGGTGCTGGAAAAGAGGCAGACAATCTCTGACCTGATCCTGGTTCCTCTTGGCATGGAGGTTTGCAGAGATGCAGGCAGGATCTCTTGCTGACGCGTGGAGAGCAGATGTTGGTGGCACTTAATGCCTTTTCCTGGTAAACTTGCGGCACTTGAGTTTCCAGGTAGTTTAAGCCCAAAACATCAAGGCTAAGTTGGTCTGAAGCACAGGGCGGAGCAGAACACATTGTCCAAGCTGAGAGCTGTGAGGCAGAGCATGTTGTCTGAGCAGAGCAGAATGTAGAGCAGAGCAGCACACACGGAGGCAGAGGCAGAACAGAGCAGGACAAATGCTTGCAACTTAGCTCAATTTATATTATTTGCCCAAGTGTAATGGCTTCTTTGGCCACAGAGATTCACCAATCGCAATAGCATTTGCAAAACAGACCATATTTGGTGAAACCAGGGCTTGCTTACCCCTATCTGGGCAAGACACTAACAAGTACACCTGTGGGTACCCTTTTATCACTTTGGGAGGGAACATAATGGCCCAAGCTTTTGTTTTCCTCCCTTCCTTGCTTCCCCATCAGCAGAAGTGTGGGGCAAGCCAGGACATCTAATAGGCCTATTAGCCTTCCTCAACAGACATAAGACTCGACTTTGTGAAGTTTCTGTGTATACAGAGGCACCTCAAAATGTGCCTTTTGACTGTCACAGATGGATCTTTTGGATCTGTCTGAAAGAAAGCCATAGTGACCATGCAGCTGCTGTCCTGTGTATCTGAGCCATCGGCATCACACAGAAAACTCTGCTGAGTACTTAGTGGATTCATTAGCATCAGAATGAACCTCCTATCCCTAAATAGGAGAGTATTTCCTGGCAATGGTGCTAGCAACATTATTCTAAGTTGCTGGTGGATTCCAGTCTGCAGGCTGATTTAATGAGGCCAGACACAGAGACAAAGGCTAGCTAATGTTAGAATTAATTTTCCACTACTTTCCTCTTCATGCTGCCAGACAAAAAGTGTAGAAATTGAGTGGAAAGGAGAGACTAAGGGGCCATCTGGCTCAGAGACTTGGCTTCCAAAATTACTGTACAGAAGATACTTAATGCAAAACTGCATGAAGTTTTTTCCATATTCCTCTACCTGGAGTAATTTATTTTATTTTTTCTTTCAAGTCCCACTTCAGTTTCTTTTACATTTTTCCTTTCTCTACATTTTACGTAGAAAGATATTATTTTCTTGCTAATTCATTCATTTTCTATATTTTTTCAAGAGGAATTGTATTTATTTTTTTAAATTTTTTCCCCTTTTAGTAAAATCTCAAAGTTTTGTAGTGCAGACCTAAAGCAATTCTGCCTCCTTCCTGATAAAAGCCTTGAGTTTAATTCCCATCAGCCTTACAAACTAACTTTCTCTGTTTCTTGATATTTATCCTTAAAAGTCATATATACTTTTGTCCCAATTTTTCTATCTTTCAGTTTAAAAAATTAAAATCTATCACATCTACTCAATCCAGGATTATTTTCTATGAGCATTTATTCTATGATGGGTTTCCTATTCATTAAATCCAAATCTAAATTAGCATTACCATTCTGATGATTCTTTGTCAAAAAATTTGTTAAGCATAAAATCCCAGAGGCCTGGGCCTTATCATGCTTGGTGCTTTTTGTGTCTTGGGGTTTCTTGTGTTTGTTTGGTTTTGTTTTTTTCCCTCCAGCATATATCTGAGAAGATGCAATTTCCTCTAATGACGTTTTTTCTTTGTATGTATTTCTCTCATTATTAACTAGATCCTTATCTAGCTCTGAAAAGTCTGCAATACTGTTTTCAGCACCCTTCTTAGCAATATTTTTTATCAGAAAATATTACATTTTGTCCTTGCTGCTACAGTGCAGTTCATTTTGTCAGCTACTTAATAAACATCCAGAGCAACCACTTCCCTAATTTTTCTATGAAAGTATCAGTGCTTTCACTCCAGCTAGCCTTATCTTTCTTCTGTGTTCTCAATTTTTCTGCAATGTCTGATTTCATGACCTTTCAAAGAATCTCTGTCTCTTTGCAAGTATAGAACCTTCCAGTGGTTTCTACCAACCCAGACCTGAGCTCCCAGCTAGGATAAATACATTTCTTTATCTGAAGCTGAGTCTTTGCTACAGAATCATATGAATGGCGAATATAGATTGTTTCAGCTCCTCATGGTATTTGTACAGGGAATACAGGTTGTCTGATACTCAAATTTCTCTCTCAATTACCTAGGTTATACCCTTCTGGAAAAGTAATGTCAATCTCAACATCATTTAAGAAAAGGTACTATATTCATGAGTATTTCAATACACTATTACCACTGTTCAAAATCTTGAATCCTTATTGTCCTTCTCTCAGAAGAGGAATGATGCCCAAGCTGCTTCTTGACTAAGTTTCCCCATCAAGTTAAACAGTTTATTGTCTATGGCAAGCACCTGACTGCCTGTTCTGATGTGAAGAGCAACCAGGAGTCTTTTCCCCCTTTACATCAGCTTCCACTTCAGTCCTAAGTCTAGCTAATGTGCCTTTGCTCCCCAGGGGACAGAATCTTTTTTATCCTCTTCTATAACATGCCTACTTATTTGTCTCAGTAATGAGCCTCTAGTGATGCACTGGCATTAACAAGAAGCACAACTATTTCTCTTTGGTATTGTTTCTTTTGCTCGTATTTCTTTCTGTACTCCATTCTATCTTTAATGTCTCCAGAGCATTCTTCTATCTCTCTTGGATGCTGTCTCTGAAGACTTCTATTGTCTCATTGTCTGTTCACTTCAGACTAGTTCTTTTATTCTTCCTTGCTATCTCATTATATGATGCTGCTGGCTTTTTCTCCTTAATGGAGTGAGCCTGCTCCAGTGCTTGGGTTCTCTGGCACACATCCAGGTGTTTTCCTCCTAGTCCTATAATGCCAGTGATCCTCTTTCTTGTCGACAATTTTTAGTTTTGTATCCTCTTGTATGCCAGGTATCTGCAAATCATCTCAGCTTTCCACCACATCACTAAAACTCTGTCAGAGGTGTATTGTTGCCTTTACTTACACTTCCAGAACCTGAAACACCTCTTTCAGCACCTGCATCAGGAAATATTTCATATGAGTAACCAGCTCTAAGACAATGTTAATCTCACAACTCCAACATCCAGCCGCCTGCATGGCCTGTGCCATATTTGGTATTTCCCTCAATGATGGTGAAGCTGTTTAATATCCTAACATAAAAAGAAATAAATCTAATCTCTTTATGCCTCTTCTAAGTAATAAGCAAACTGATGGTTGCTGTCCTGTCAACAGATTACTCTGCATTTTTTTTTTGTTTGTTTTCCAGATCTCTATCCTATGATGATCATAAAAATTTTCTGCACAATAGAAACTCACATTGCATCAAATAGCAAAATAACTGTCTACTTCACTAAACAAAATCTTCCCCCAACAACAAGGTAGAAGCTTTGCTTTAACTGTCAGCTAGCCACAGTCTTTTGGAATTAGCGAAACTGTGTATTCCAGGTCGAAGATAAAGCATTACCTGTTCTTGCAGTATGGCACAGTAACAAAAGCTTGAATACAAACTAATGCTCAGCTGAAAGCTTTACCTTACGGATCAAAGGCAATTTTTCTAATCCTTGGTTTTGTTAATGTAATATCTTCGGTGGTTCTGCGAATGTCATTACCAGAAATATATTCATTGTAGGAAGACTGATTAAGGAGCAGAAGCAAATTATCCAATATTAGAGGAATTCTTACATTGCAAAAGATCTTAAATAAGTATTTTTCTACCCAATGACAATGACACATGAAGGTTGCATAACAGCAGATAATAAAAATTAAATCTTGAAAGAAACTGAAAAACACATCAATTTAATAAGAAGGTCTTGCTTTTATTTCTCTCTGATAGCAACTACATGCTATGCGAAGACTAACACTGAACATAAAAAATAATAGACTTTTATTGATTTAGAGTTTAAGAGTATTTCATCAGTGTAACTGTAGGAAAATAATTCCTTTAGAACTGATGCTTCAGTAAGATACTGGATATCAAGCTTTTGTCTTTCAAGATTTAATGGGGAAAATCCACTTATCCCTTTGATCACTCATGGATCACTTAGTCCTTTTTTGTTGAAGTCTTTGAAAATCCATCTATATAACTTCCATTATGCTGTTAATACCTTTTAGACTTTAAACAGATGAGGGGGAGGGAAACCCCAAGGATTTAATTTGGTTCACAGTATCATCAAATTCACTATGTTGTTTAGTAATAGCTTAATAAAATTAATTGGGAAGACTTTGTGAATTACAGTCAAATAGCATGGCAGTAATATAATTTTAAATGATAATACTAAATTAAATATTTGCTATCTTGCAATTTTCGTAAGACTGTTTTAGAATAATATAAGAAGATCTATTCTCTCTTAAGAAGATTGAGCTTTGAATGTTTCAAGAAAAGTTAAGATGACAACACAGATGCCTTTGCAGGACCACAATGTATTTTTTTCCCTCTAGCACTTGAAACAAAGAATTTTTTATCAAATTCTGAGACACACAAAAAAAAAAAAGGCAAATAAGGAGAACCCAAACAATCCAAAACCACTCTTAAACCAAAAATTACTTATTTGTTGGGGTTGTTTTGGTGTTTTGGGTTTGTTGTTGTTGTTGTTGTTGTTGGTTGGTTGGTTGTTTGTAAGGTTTTGGGTTGGGCATTTTGTTTGTCTGGGGCTTTTCTGTTTGATTGTTTTGTTTTGTTTTATTTTCCTAAAAGGTAAAAATGTGCAAACTAACCAGAAATAAGAAATGGAAAAAAGTCTTTATGAAATAAAGACAGCTGAAGGTGAAAGAGAATTTCAAACAGGGGGAGTTAGGCAATAAAAGTAGTGATAAACAAGTAGACATGACTGACTCAGTGCCATTTTTCAAGTAAAGTAATTGCATAACATGCACTTTCATACCTGTGTCTGTATGCAGTCCTGAGACACTTCATTGCCTCCACAGGAACCTGCCTGAGGTGTGCTGTTAGTGATGTTGAAGCACAAGTGCATACTGATGTGCCAGCTAACTAAATTAAAGGTAACTAAAATACAAGTGAACATGATGTGGGCACCCCCTAATGATATTGTAGATATCTCCTAAATTAAGTTATGAAACAAATGGGACTAATTTAATACTATGTGAGTGTGATAATATTTGGATGTTTCAGTCTTGTTGGTGGAAGCTATTATAATAACCTGGCAAAACCAAAGGTGCATAAAAAAACACACTTGGAAAATAACAGGCCAGAAGCATGGCCTTAAAGTAATAAGCTGACTAAATGATGGCAATGAAAAGCATAAAAGCAAAATATAGTCTCTAAACTAGATGTTAAAAAAAAAGATCAGAAACAAACAAAACTCCCAAACCAACCAACCGAAACCCAAACCCAAACAAGCGAAAAACCCAATAAATATTTCTTTAATGATGACTTGAGACAAGAGTAGCAGTCCCCAGTTGCCTTAAACTTACTTGTTTCACACTTTGTTTTCAAAGGGAATTTGTCAATGTGGGAACTGTGAACTTGAATAAAGACCTTGTCCTCTGGAAAAGACAGTATCAGTGCTAGCAGACATGAATGAATTATCCACTGCTAAACAGAGATGAAGGACTTTATCTGCTTATTATGGGCAAGTGCTGATAAATGATTGTGTAATTAAAATGGAAATTGAGTCCTGTGCTGCACTGGCTGTGGTGTGAGGAGGAATGCTGACGTGGTACAAGTCCTCATACTTTGGTGATGAGCACAAGGTTAGACATCTGTTCCAGCTCTTGGCATCCCAGTCATTTGATCATCCTCTCCCCTCTAACTTCTCTTGCATGCTTTGAGACCTACAGACACTCAAGTAGCAAAGTGTAACCAGAAACAAGAAGTTTTGCCATGTGGCCTTAAAGTATGATAATTCAGTGAAGGTAGTATAGTGGTAGAGTAGCAACTCTAACTCTGATGAACCTATTTCAGATTTATCTCAGTAGCACAGTCACCCTTTGTACGCTAAAAGAAAGAAAAATGGACGTTTGGGAGGAAATTTATGGTAAAATAAAATAATTCACATTGAAGTATATGCTTGATATAAAAGTATACATAGTAATATAGTTGTTACGATGATGAGAGTCTAAGCATACAAGCCAATCTAGGTTTACAAAGAAAGGTAATAGCTTTTCTTGGACTAGTGAAGTCACTGTAAGCTTTCAAGCGTACAAACCCTTTTTCACTTTGTGACAGCAATGGAGAGATAGGACACTACTTGATGCAAGCAAGATGTCTGTTTATTGCGTGCAAAGCACCAGCTTGTATATTCTAAAAATCAAAGCTTTTACATTGTGTATAATAATAATTGGTTAGTGCAACTGTGTACAGCAGCGATTGGTTAGTAAACTGTTATTGGGACACAACTCCTTATTAGGACAAAGCTTACATTCTTTTTACTTGGCACTGCTTAGCTCCCAGACAGTAGCTATCTCTAACACAAAAACATCTGTCGAGGTTCTGTTCTTTACATCTTTCAAGTCCCTCACATTTATCTACCCATGCTCTACCAGTAACTTTACACTAGTTCAGTTGCATTCTGTACCCATGGCTTTCATCCCACTAAAGTCAAAATATCCCTGTGCATCAGTCTCTCAGTACTCTGAGCAAAATCTAACAAAGCATTTCCTTCAATTTTAGAGTTTGGTAATTTGCAAGCAAAGTGAACCATTTCAAAAATAATTAAAATAACCATGTTTGGCAAATTAGTCTCACTGATTGTTAACAAGAATTATCAAAACTGTGAACTCTTCATAGGCAGCTAGAAGGAAAGCTGTAGAAATCTCCTCATGACTAGAAGCTATTTTGACACTCCCTAAATCCTTAATAATTAAACTGATTTAAAGCTCACATTCAGTCTAGCTGAAAGTCTGGTTTGCAAAGCTTAACAATACAAGAAATGTTTCTACAATTTAAAATACAATTTCCATGCATGTGAATTTTTCATTTACTTTCAGTCATATGTAGAATATCAACAGGTTACTGCTCTACCTAGCTCTCAGGCATTAGTTGGACCTAATGAAGCAAGTTACTAACTGAGAAGCAGTCAGCCTTTATCTGGTTGGCAACTGAGTGTGAGAACCTTAAAACAGAGCTAGTAGGGATGCTAAAGTGTGGGAAGTGAGACACGAACTGGGGAAGAGGCGTGTAATTGTGAAATCCCTTAATGAATGTAATAAAATGAGACGGGGAAGGTGAAGAAAGTGACTGGAAATGTGGGTTGAGAATCATACAGAGAATAACTGCCCTGTGTTACGGACTGTCATATTGACAGCTGTCACAGGTCAGAGCAGCTGGATCTGTGCAGCACACAGAAACAGTCATACATTAGCTTGATTCTGACACTGGCCTAGGTGGCTCTATGAGACCACAGTTCCCAGGGTAATAATCTTCAGCAGTCATCTCAGCACTGCCCGTTCCTGAGGGATCTACACTACCCAAAATTCGTTCCAGTTTAGCCATTCTTCAAAGATGTTTATCTAGAAGTTAACATTATAGAGTCAAGGAGGGGCGAAGGATTACTTTGGAAATACAGACTGCTTTGAAGTAGTCTTTATCCTGTATCCTGTATGATCTCTACATGAAAAAGAGAGAATTAACTATGTCCTCCATCTCTTCCAGGGTCTTCCCTCTTTCTTCCCCTACATGTCCAAGGTGAGATGTTAATAGGAAACTGTGCTGGGCAGCTTTACACATGCTGGCATTTTTAGTGTTTACTACTTATTCTATAAAAATAAATTCTGTCACTTTTCAGAGGAAAGTGGAACACTCTTGAGATACTGCTGTGTGGTGGTTTGGGAGTTATCTGCCCCCCCACTCTTTGAAATAACCCAGGCTAGGACTCAGTCAGCTGGAAGTTAAGGAATGAAGCTTTATATTTACAACTATGCACAATATACAAGCAGATATGTACAATGTATAGCAGATATTTACAATGTATAACAGATATTTACAGATATATACAGTAAAAAGGTAATACAGAAACACCACATCTCTCCCAGAGATCAAAATCCCTAAGAGGGGTTTCTAACCACCCCTGCCACTTTCCCCCTTCCCCAATCTTATCTCACCATCTGTTTCATGCAGCAGATAGGTGGAGGTATATCAGCCAGGGGGTTAGCAACAAGAAAGAAGTTAGTGGAATTATTCAGATTCAGCTACAAAAGGCAAGGAGAAAGGAGGTATGCAAGATCAATCACAGTCCACAGAGGCCTGAAACTGTCTGACTTATCTATATTTGGGTTACAACTCTTAAAACATTTTTTTTCTTTCTCAGTAGAGCTATGAGTGAAGAAGCACCCTCAGTGTTTTCCTCTCTCAGCCTATAGTCTAATTTCTCATTCAAACACTCTAATTAGTTCAAACTAGCACATGCTGAAGCTTAAAATTGTAGAGATATGTCAGGAATCAGCAGAAGAATTCTGTTTGACTTGAACAGTCCATTTGGTGCAGAGAGGGGAAATCAATGGTATACAGGTAGCTAATAAGGTGAAAATCAGGCTTTCAATTTTGGAGTCCTATGGTTCAAAGTTCACGCTGGTGATCCTTGCAGGTGAGTTTAGGAGTTGTATCTTAATTTCCAGCATGAATCTGTTTTACAAAGCCATACCTCAATCTGATCTTAACTGGGAAGGTCAGCAATGTGGAGTGATAACTAGCAGGAATGATGTAGGTCAGGTTCTCTATAAAGCCCATGGAAGGAAAAGCTTATAGTCATTCTTTTGCACCAAGCCAAGGTCTTGCCAATGCTGGATGGAGCACCTTAGCAATAATAGTGAGGAGGGTAAGAAAGAATCAGTTGGGGTATTTTCCTGCAATGCACATCACTAATGAAACTAGACAACCACAGTGAAATCACTGTTGCTGAACCTGAATTTTTGTTGCAACTTTCAGCACAATTCATGCATCTAATAAACTTGCACATCATATCTCATTTAAAGATATGTAAGCACTGGTCATGAGTCAGCTGAGTTTGGACATGGCTAAAGAAAGCAAATGATACTTTGCTGATGACTTCTGTTTTCCTCAGACCTGCTGCTTGTACAATCACTTTCTGCATAAACAGAATGAGATGAAAACAATACAGGAAGAGTATAAGAGAAGCTCGTAGTCAGGTGCTCTGTGCCTCTATTTTATAAGATACGAAGTGCCTGAGCACTCAGATAGTAGAGCCAATGTGCAAGGAAACTCAAGGTTTTTCCTCTGAACTGGCTAAGAATATTTTATGATCCAAGTGATGGAATGAAAGCAATGGTGCAACAGGGTTAATATTCAGCAACATGGCAATAAATAACAAGCTCCATTACAACATATAGCTGTGCTGGAAGGAAAAGTGTTGACTGACTTCTGATCATCTGCTTGTTTTACTTTGTTTGTCAAAAGTGTTTCCTTGATTTACCTCTTTGGGACTGAGACCAGATCTATTTAATTCATTTTTCCTATGATTTCCAGTGTCTCTTCATTGCAACATAACTATTATCCTAGATTTCGCTGGTTGGTAGGGTAATATCTTGGCTAACAAAGCTCTGTGCCATGTGAAATTTAAGCCATTATGTTACACTGACATTGTCCTAAATTTGCAGAAGTGGACTCTGCTTAAAGAAGAGTGAATTTTGGACTCAGATCATGCTTTGTCACAGGAACAAGCCTGAAAAAATGTCAGCATTAGTGTCATGTACATTCATGGGAAACCAAAACCTGCATATTATTATAAAGTGGAAAACTGACAGGATTAGTTCATAGCCTCCATTTATAGCACTTTCATATTTCATCACTCAGAAATAGGTTTTGGAAAATGAGGAACTTGTAGAAAATACTTGACGAACATTGTGCTAGGATCTATTGCGGTCTGTTACACTGTGTACTAGTGAGTCACACAAAATAACATCACAATTTAAAATTATTCTAATGAAATACCTATAAGAAGAATTTGGGACCTTAGCTACATTTTTCATCATGTGGAAGCAACATACAATAGTGTCTATAAACTATTTTTTCATGTGTATTTATTGCTACTGTGTCTGGAAATGTGTTAATATTTTTAAATAACTTTCATTTAATCTTAGCTGATTTAAGCATAATGAATGTGCAAAATGCTAGAACTACAGCAAGTGTCTGGGGCAGAGGATTGAGATTTTAAGGACTAGAGGCTTTTGTTGTGTAAATGGCTTGTGAAAAATATGATTCTTACTTGAAGGTTTATAGATTAGCTCCAGATTAGTTTTCCAATTATGAATGCAAAATAAATATTGTAAAATAAATGAACGTGAAAGCTTTTACTTATTCTGCACTCATACAATTTATATCTGGGTACAGCTGTATCCCAAAGCACACTGAAGAAGCAGACAGTGAGGTAAAGAGGGGAAAGCACAAGTTTCCTTAGATCATAAGTAGAGCATTTTTATACATTATTGGCCAGACTTTATCTGTTATAAAGAGGACTAGTTCCACAAAAGCTACTGCAGCTCCTGAAGGCAGTGAAATTATGTTGATATCCTCTAAACAGTTGACTCAACTCCTAAGAGCCTGTTCCTAATCAATGTGCAGTAGTGACAGAGGAGAAATATCTCCTATGAAAAGAACTCAATGAGAAGCCACTGGCATTTTCACTGTGCATAATACCTATTTGCTGCCATCATCAGTAGAGGTACTATAAAAGGTTTTCAGGAGTTTCTTATGTCCATCATTCTGAAACAGACCCTCAGTTCATTTAGTCATCAGTTTCTTCCCTGTAACCACCACCCTTTCCTCCACTTTTGCCTCAAGTCCTTCCACATTTGGAAGTCCGACTCTTTGGGTTCCCCAGTATTATTTCTAAGGACACAATCTCCTTTTCCACTCAAGGGGACATTGAGGTTCTTCAGTGAAACCTTATCTCCAATCTTTTAGTTAACACCACTGGCTGCCAATAACTTGTATTCAGGACTTTTTTTGTGGGAAAAACTGAATTATTTCCCTGACCTCTTGACTGTGGCAGCATGTTGCTGGCCACAGGTGCCAGGCACTGCTCAAGAAGCCATGCTCTGAGAACATATGTACTTGTGGAAGGCAGAAATAACAGGCATTTGAAGTCAGATGGGCTCAGTCACAGACTTCAAGAGTGGTGGCCACCTCCTAGAAGAAATGCATCTGCACAGGACATGTGGTGCTGCTTCCCAGCTCACTAGCTGAGGAAAAGGATTGTTTATTTTGTTTTATAAAAGTCTTACAAAAATCTGAGGTCTTCAGACACCTCCATGCATGCCTTCATGCAATCTGACAGATAAAATCCTACAGTAACTAGAGTTGTAATCTTTTTTGAGTGTGCTTTTATACTTCAAACCAAGTCAGTGACAAGAACAGGATATTTAAGTCCCTGCTCAATTTAGCGTCACCGTCTTGTCACTTTTTTTTATATTGGTTATACTTTTACCAGGTTATTTTATCTTTCATCTTCTCACCCACTATAAAATTTCAGTCAAAATATATGAATTCATTTAAGTCATTCTGAGCTGACAAACAAATCCCTTAAAAAGAAGGGGGAACCTTAGTTGTCATATGTTTTCATGTACTTATGCTTTCTGTGCATGAAAAGCAGAATGCAAAATGTGAGTTTTCACCTGTCACAGCTTTTTCCCCATTTTGGTTTCAATCAATTTAAAGACCTTTGTATTTGGCTACCTTGGTATTTGTAAAGGGAAAAGTTCTACAGCACCTCTGATTTGTTTTTCAATTTTGTCCTTGTGTGGTGTCAGTTCTTTGTTGTTAAACCAGATTTACACAGAGACTGTGACAGTAACAGCAGCAGCCTGTAATCTGTCAAGTCTGTCTGAAACGTCCTTCAGTTGCCTTTGTAAATTTGGTGCTTCTATATAAAGCCCCTTGTTGTTTAAAATATATATATCTGCTTTTGATCAAGTCCACCATATGCTCAGAGCAAATTTCAAGACACTTAGGTAGCTGTATACAAATGTAGAAATGGATTCTGATACATCTCTTTGTATCTCTTTGCTGCTACAGTAATTGCTTTACATTTCTCATTTTTGTGCTATATTGATGATAATGTTAGCACAGGAAAAGGTTGTAACTTTCTGGGTTTCTGCTTTTCAGGCTCTTTTCACAGCATAATGATCAACTGATCCTTTTCAGATTTGTTTGTTTGAAGATAGTTCTATATTCAGGTTTTAGTTTTACAGCTGAACATTGACTTTTATTAAATGAAGCTATTAATAAAACAATAGAAAACTTGGGCCATGGATTTACATGAACAGATAAGGCAATGGCTCAAATATATCTGCCTGCAGCTTTAATTGCATCCAAATCTTTCTCTTCTATTTCGATCTTTTGAGAAAATGACAAAAAGGAATATTTAAGGTTTTGAATATTTTTTAAAGTTATGTCCATTGATTTCCACAGAGAGAGGGGAAAATATAATTATAGCATATTGCCCACCATCCACTAAATAAAATGATTCCCAGCAAAGTATTTTGCTCTCTGCTGGGGTTGACCACCTTCTTAATATCTAATAGATTCTTTATACCTTACTTCAAGGTAACACCTCTATCAGGTTACTGAATGAAAAGACACCATCAAGAAATCATAGGAAAAGACATACAGGACAAAGCCTATTTCCTTGTCTCCAAGTTTCACCTCTGGAAGCTGGAGTTAGACACAACTCCCCACTTGTTTATTACAAAACAGAGCTGTGAGATGTAACTGCTCCTATCCCTCTGCTGAGGAGTTAAGATCATTCTTCTTGGATGTGCCTGGGACTGCTTACACACCTCTGCCTTTGGGAAGTGCAACTGACAAGCAATGACTTGTACCTGCCAAAAGCGTGCTTCATTTCCAAGTATGTCTTTGTATGGGTCTCTGAAAACTACAATAAGATAACCTATAATGTTTACACTGCATTGCACCGTTGAAATCCCCAGAACAGCTATGATGCCCAGCAAGTCCCCCTGGTTTTTATATGATTTGGTAAGTCATTCTTTCCTCAGAAGAACTACCAAGAAATCCACCAGTCTCATTTTGTTTCTAACTTTTCAGGATGGTGAAGTTTTTCACTCACAACCTGAAATAAAAGTATAAAAGTTCGAGCATCTCTCATTTATTTCCATAAATGTGGAGAGCACCAGTTACCTCCTCAGAAAAGTGAGAATCTTTTTAATAAAAACAATAATAACTCTTCTTTGTAGTCTTGTTGGTAGATGATTAAAAATACCAATATGTATAAATATCATAGAAGCACGCATATTAAAATTTGGAAGAACATACCAGATCAGTTAGTTAACCTCCTTGTAAAGGAAGTCCTGTTTCACACTGTACAATATAATTTATGTCTTCTGACTCTTATTTACCACAATCACTCAGAGGTACAGAAGAAACTAATCACTTTAATGACTTTTGCAAATGATTGAACTTTGTGGGGAAAGAACTGTCAAAACTGTATTGGGCAAACACATGGGGATCAGGAGTTTTTGTATTAGGTGTCTTTCAAAGATGCAGATCTGAAACAGTCATGTTGGGGTCTGAAATGTAAATTTCCCAGCTTTTACATATACGACATTTAAACTAAAAAGCTCAGTGCAAACTGTGTTCTCCTGTGGATACTGAAGGGTTACAAGTGTATTCAAGTCAAAACACAGTTGATGCTGAAATTATAGTAGCTTAGTAACAAGAGAAATGCAGTGATGATGGAATGAACCCAGAAATAACTGGTGTTAAATTAGCCTGGTAAATGGGCAATTAGCACGGATGTGGTGCGTACAAATATGCCTCAGGTATTACCACCCTAATTACTCAGAGGCTTCATTATTCAGACCTTCCCTGGCATTTGTCTTTTTCCTTCATTTTATAGGTACATGTCATATTGCAGTGAGGTTGTATTTTGGGAAAGGAAAAGGTAGAGCAGATTGCGTTGAAAACCATTGTGTGTTATCCTCAGCTTGCTCAGCATTGTCCTTCCCTTGACTCTGTATACGTAGCCAGCTAATGCTTTTTGATCTACACAGAGTGGTGAGCACCAAGAATAGATCAGGGGAGTATATAGCCATGGTGAAACTCAACATATTTAATCTGTCTTATTAAGTTATACCTTCCATTCATAGCTATCTATTTATTGCAGAAGCTGTAACAAGGACTTTGGGGGAATTAAGAAAAAAAAAAAAAAAAGAAAAGAAAAAAAAAGTGGTCTGCTCTGTCAGGCCCATTAGACTTCAGAGAGATTTTCTGAAGCTGAAATGGATCATTAATGAGTGGTTTCAAACCACTACAGTAATTTCGTCTTTATGGATTTTCATTATTTGAGCCATGGCAGAAATATATTAATTAATTTTTCACAGATGCATCTGAATCTGAGTAGCCTTTGCACACAGCAGACAAAATCAGCAGTGAAATTGTGGTTTAATTATTTACCTAGCAACAACTTAGAATCAATACAACATCTCTTACTAACTGCGAGAACTTATTCTTCTTTTGTTCTCTTCCTTTTATGTGGCTATCATGCAATCAGGAGACAAAAGACAACTGGATTTCACTTACATAATTATAGCTCATCAAAATGGCCTTCAGGAACAATTCATTTGTCAGATTTGACCCTTTTTCTGTTGGAGAACTATCTGTGAACTAATCATGGTTGTTATTATTCAGTTAATGAAGAGCTTTTTTTGAACACATCTGAGACCAGATGTAGCAAGTACTGCTTCAAGTGTCTGCTATTTAGAGTTTTCTGGTTGGATCAGCTCTTTCACATGGTATATTGTTTTTTACTGCTTGATTAAATAGAGCTCCTTTAGAAAGTGGATACATGCCAAAGAAAATACAAGAGTGCCGAAACTTCCCTAGGTAGAAAAATGATTATTTTATGGAGACTTACCAGGAAATCTTAAAGCCTGAAGTCACAATGTATAGGCATAATGCAAAATAAGGATAACAGCTTGCTCCTGTGCTTTTAACAATTTTATTTCTGTTTCGCTCTATCTTTTGGTAGAAACACTGTCCAGCCTTTGCAAAGTTCAGCACTTCTTAGAAATCATGAAACATTAAACCTCAAGGCAGCTATATGCAAAATTTGATAAAAGATTCTTAATAGTTTTAAATCAGTGTCAGAAGAAAACTCTCTCATGGTTCTCTAGAAAAAAGAAATATTGCAAATAGTGTAACACACCATAAACAACACAAATTACTTTCAGACAACTCTCAGAGTGTAGACCTACTTATATTACTCGTACAGATTCCCCTCCTCCTATCATGCTTAGGACTGCTGCAGGATTTTTGTTAGAGAATGCTGATTTCTATGCACCCATTTAAGTGTGTCTTCCAGTTTCTCCAAGACACATTCTTATTCATCACAGAATGGTAACATTGAGTGATATTGTTTACCAGGGATTTTGATACTTTCCAAGAAAATGGAAGGCCTTTCCTTCATCTTTCCCCAATCCCATAAACCCTAAGTTCCTTTAAGAATAGAAATACTTCCTGTGCCAGTTCAATAAGACAAGTAGCACTGAACTAAAATACCCTAGAAGAGGACTTCCCAGTAATTAAACCTGGAATTGTAGTCTCATCTCTGGCCAAAGTGCTGTAAATCTGGGGAATATGTTCTCACATATTGTGCGTTTCCATGTATTATGTGTTATGACAGTCAGTCATCAAGCCTCTAACTTGTAAATTTGCATCATCCCCGCCCATCTCTCAGTGTGATCTGACTAGCTCATCTCTCAAACAGAAAATATGTGGGGAGCCTTAAAAGCTTTTTCTCAAATGTGATCTCCCAATATATTTAAGTACTTCAAAGGTAGCAACTATCCTTTATACTGTGCTTTTCTAAGGTTTCCTCTTGCTGTACTCTTGTAGAGACAAACAATACTCAGGATGAAGTGCATGTCACATCCCATTGTTTCTTTCCCTCTCCACTGCATCAAACAAAATCAAACTGGTGCAGTATAACATGGATGAGATTGAGTTACTCTTTTCAAACCAAGGGAAAAGGAAGGAAGGAATTTGGAAGGAACTCAGAAGGAAGGAATTTGGAAGGAATGAAGTAATTCAGAAGAAATTGGAAGGAAGGACGGAAGGGAGGAAGGGAGGAAGGGAGGAAGGGAGGGAAG
>VWZI01016541.1:51100-61805 GCA_013396835.1 Psilopogon haemacephalus
GGAAGGAAGGAAGGAAGGAAGGTGTGAAAACTCTGTGTGGTCTCTGTAATAAACTGTATGCCCCTACCCTTGATATTTTCTGAAGGAATTAACTCTGTCCTCTAAGCACCAGGTCCACAGAAGATTTCTCTCATCCGTCTTGGTTTCTCAGGCTGGGCTGGGGATTCTGACAGGAGTTTTTCTGTGCCAAAGACAGTGATACAGGCTTGTACATTAACTTAGAGGTTTTCCTCTGTCTAAGAATGTGTCATCAAGTTCCTTTCCTTGGACAGGATATCTTAAAGATATCTCTCCTCTCCCCTACTCTAAATTTCATGGAAGATATAACAATTCAATGTCTTTGAAGTTTCTTTTCTTCCTCTACTTTTTGACGGAAATCAGTCAGGAAGTACAACAGTTACAGAAATGAAGACAAACACAGATGGTCTCACACAGCCAGTATGACAGCACAGGTATACTCTCCTTAGAAAATCAAGTAAGAAGAAATGGCTGGGTTCTGTCAGAACAATAGATGAATTGCAGAACTTAGATGGGCAACCGCTGAAGTATGTGTAGAAAAGTTATCATGAAGTGACAGGGTAGTGAGAAGAAGGGAGGGAAATGTTATTTCATAAGAAACAAAGTCGGGAGTGCTGAGCATTACAGAAGCAATCTTTCCTCTCACCCTCCTACGCCTCTCACACTCTTTTCAATCCCTTTCAGGGAGTATGCTACATCTTGTCCTTTGCTGCATCCAGACATTTTCCATATCCCTGGACTGATTCTGCCACAAACAGCTGGGGGTATGCCTGTGCTGTGGGAAACCAGGAAGTCCTATGCGTGAGGTGGGGACTGCTGAGCTGGACAGCCTGGAGGACTGCTGAGTTGTCCCCATCCTTCCCTCAGTGAGATCAGTGGTATCTGTCTCTCCTTTAAGCAAACCATCACCTTGGCCAGCTTTGCAGAGAATTATCATGTCTGAGATATCGATCTGTTTCTGTGAAATTTTGTTGAAATGGACTAATGGATTTGAAAGGAAGGGCTGTGGTCACACACATACCTGAATAACATGTACACATTTCCTTGGGAAATGAGACTAAAATGAGTGTTAGGCCTACCTTTGACATTAGAGACATTTTTACTCAACCTAAGAAATCTGGAAGCCCACAGCTCTAGTAAAAGTATCATCATAATGATCATATGGAAATAATTATTTATTTATTTATTACTTAGATTATAGTTGTGATATTTTTTACCTAGTACATTCAATTTAAGGGAAAAAAGCTGAAAGGTAAGTGAATTGCTTGAACATCAAGAAAAGCTGCAAGAGACATCTACTAACTTGAAAGCTGTAAAGCTATAGTGTCAGAATACACTTTCCTTTTGTCAGAATACACTTTCCTTTTTGAGAGACAGCATGAAAACACACACACACAGAGTCCCTTCATCAGTTTGCATTTGGATATTTTAAATGAATCCAAATCTCTGCTGGTGTGCATGCGTACAATTACACATATTTAGAGGTTTCTCAGGGAGTGCTTTTGCATTAGCTGATATCTTATTTTCTCTTATTATACATGCCTCTTGGATTGGAAAACAAAGAGATTATGGCTCTCAAACATCACTTTAGTAAGGACAAAAATCTAAGCCATGGTCTTGAAGACACTGAGTTGCTATCTGCTTTTTTTTCTGAAACATTTTAAAATAATATTATTATGCTTATTTTTACAAGAGTGCTGTGCTGCTGCCTTGTTTCTCCCCTACACAGTTGTCAGTGCAGACCAGATAACTCATTTCAAATGCCAATGCAAAGAACATGAGCCTACTTTACATTTGGGGATGGTAAAGGTCATGTAAATTTAATATTCATATTTTGTCACTTCTAAGTACAAGGTCAGGAAAACACAGCACATCAATACAAGTACAGGAAAGAGGCATGAAGTTTGGAAGCAAGATAACATTTAATAACTTATATAACCTATTCATATGCCCAGATCAAGACAACATAAGATGAATGCACAGATTAATTGCTTAGAAAAAGACATGTTCTATACTAACTTAAAACCCAACACCAGCTGTTTTGCCACTTGAAGAGTAGATTCATCTTGAGATGTTGTTTTATGATTTCATATGACCTTTTACCGCAGGTGACTGACAAGAAGCAGGTGGAAAAAGAGTAAAGACAGGATTTTGTACCAAGGAATGTGAATTCTGCCATGTGTAAGGGATGCAAAATTCAGCACAATCTCACCAGTCAGTGATTAAACATTTTCTGTACAGAAATATCTGCCTACACAAAGTAGAGAAGAGGTAGGAACTGTCTCCAAGACAAATGAAAATACATAATGTAGAGAAATGGTGGCTGTTTCATGAGGAACCCTTTTTCCTTTGATGTGCCAGAAAAAGTCTTCCATTGGCCCCTGCAGATGACTGTTTACAACGTTGGTGGAAAATAGCAACCCTGAAGTACAATGTCTGATGGATTTTTCTCCACTGGGAGTCAGGATATGCGTAGAGATACTTGTCCTAGCTTTACAGAATGACTTTGTAGACAAATTACTTTGTCTACAGAATGTGTGAAACAGGGACAGGAGAGGAAGGCATGTTCCTCTTCATTCAAAAATACCGAAGTGTCAGCATTTCTAGCTCACACTGAAGCTTGATTAAAAAGTTCAAAGCAACAACAGAAAAAGTGAAACTCCCACCATCACCCTCAGGATTAAATATGGAACAAAATAAAGTACTTTCAAGCATCAGGCACTTAACCCCAGGCACCTTCTGCCTCTTCAGAGGATTTAAAGCTCTTTCCTTCCTACCACCACCAGGCACCAGTAATGTTTACCTCCTTTTGACTCCTCTGCCCTTGTTGCTGGTCCAAATAGTCCATCACTGAGACTTTTGCAACACTGACAGGACCTGAGTCTGTCACTTGAGGACTATTTTGTTATGATTAACCATCAGAGATGATTTGTTGTGGTAAAAACTGTCTGTCTCTTCTTGTTCTAATTAACACTTGTGCTGAGCAGCAGGAGGGTCTGAGAAGGGATATGAAAAATGCAGACAAATGTTCAGGAAAACCCCTCCAGGAAGCTCTAGATGAAGATGGCCATATTTGACTCTGTATGTCAATGTGCATTGCTTCATGAAAAAGACATGTTTTTATAAGGCTTTAGAGAAGCTTTCATGACTTTCCATTGATTGGCAAAGACCTTTTTTTCCCTTGTCCCTCAAGTCTGTGACAGTCTGGATATTTTTTTTCAAAGAAACATTTCTAGGGGTGTGAATCCAGTGAGATGATATTATCAGAGTCAACTCAGAAATCTCCAGTGACTCTCTTCGGGACCCACACAAACTCTTTGTCTCTCTCTGACTGAATCACCACAGCAGTCCTAGATAAAACAATCAAATCAGAAGTTGGCAGATGGTCAGTTCATCCCATCCAAAAGGTGAAAAGCAGGGAATCTGTGAGGTTCTCAGAGCAAGCTGCTGCTAAGTTTACTGAGCAGAAATTGGATTTCGGGTGAATAGCTTGCCACAGTTTTTGTCTGTCTATGCTATCATTTTGTCTATCCATCTTTTGTCCCTCCTGATTTCCGCCCACACTAATAAGAAATGATGGGCTTGCCCATTGAACTCTGCAGGCTAAACTTCAGTCTCATTACTATATATGAGATCTATTTTCACCTCAATTTAACATTAATAGAGTAATTGGCAGAGTTCTTAACAATCAAAAATCCCTTGAATTACTATTTTACTTCCTCTGTACGTAATATTTACCTCTTTTTTTCTAGTTTAGTGTTTATGTAAATGTCACATTTTTGTTCCTCCTCTTCTTCCCCTTACTGGATCCTTACTTAATGTGCGTCATAGTCATATAGCTTTACTGCTGTCTGATCTCATTAGACTGATCTGAGGAATCAGCTGTGACCACAGTTTAATGCTGGACCAAGTTACAGTCTCTGACAATGAACTTCTAAGTAACAATTCCTTAGAGTAATTTCCTTAGTGTCTGCAGATTCATGGGTCAATGGCTCCTTTTTCATCCTGAGGACATTACCCTTTCCTTCAAGGGTGTTACACTTTCTACCCCTAACCTTTAACTATGCTTCCAAGAAAGAGCATGAGCTTGAGGACCACACCACTAGATGCTTTTAGTCTGTGCCCACACTCAGACTGAAAGTGTTAGGATTGTGTTTAGGAATAGCACAGTTTAAGAAGTCTGCTGATAGTGGTGGACAACACATTCAGACCTACCTAGGATGAATTTTCTTGTCCCTTTCTATGGAGCTGAGAGAAACTTCAGCTCTGTCCCTTAAGAGCTCTCGGCATTGTGGACTGAGGCAACTTTTTAACAGAGGCTTGTGAGTTCATAACATGTAAGATTGGCAGGTCTGGTCTTGAGAAGGGGCTGTGAGGAATCTAGCCATGCACAGATGTCCAGTGCTCTTGATTTATCAGTGAATATTTCTTGATTTATTTACAACTGTATAGCTTTATCAGAAAAAAAATAATTCTTTCTGTCCCTGAACTCTGAAATGGTGCTAAATGTTCCAGTGACTTCTTCCACACCTCCAAGTGAAAGCAAAATATGGTCTGCATTCTGGTGCTCAGCTTCTAATACATCCAGCTGCTGGGATATCTCTGTCACAGCAGAAATGTAGACAGGCATCTTGCATTTAAGGACAAGACAGATGCTCTTTATGACTTCCAAGAAGTGTAAAGGAGGCATTCTACACAGGATTGGAATGAACTGGAAATTTACATGGAAGTGCTATTCACAACTACTTAAGACAGTATAAAAACACCCAAAAGATGCAAATCTGTAGTCAACCCCTGCTCAGTTCTGCATTTTGGGCCTATCACAGAACCTCACTAAGCCAAAGCTTTCCATAACCTCCCCACAAACCTCTGAACTAGGCCCAAAAACCTAGCCCCACCCCCAACCATGCCTTTCTACCACCCCTTCCACACCAAGCCTCAGTGACACAGCTAAAAATTCAGCTTGCCAGCTCCAGGTCACATAAAGCCAAAAGCCTGAACTCCTCTGCAACCCAGAGATAAGGGACGCTGCTCCTCCAGGAAGGGAGCAGAGAGAGAGAAAAAGGCCAGGACTGACTCTGCAGTTAGTTTATATGTGGGGCTATATTGGATTTGGGCTGAGCTGGAGCTCATTCTCATTCTCCTCAAAGCACCTTTCTAGTGCTGTGCTTTGCAGTGCTGTAGCTCAGTGTTGGTAACAGAGCAGTGTTTTGGCTACTGCTGAGCTGAGCACTGAGGCTGGGATCTTCCAACCTTTACCCCAAGACTTTGAGGGGTCACAAACCAGCCATATGACATCAGCTTGGATATAAGAACAAAGTGAAAGAAGGAAATGTGGAGTGACTTGCCCATGGTGTCTGTCCTCCTTGGTCTGCTTCCCAAGACCAACCATTGTCCTACTGATGGGAAGTAAAGATTAACATCTCTCTCCACTTTCGCTTCTACATGGTCTACTGCTTTGCTTATCATTACTATTATTAAACTGCTTTTGTCTTATAACTGGCTTTTGTTACATTTTCCTTTCTCCCCTATCCATCTAGGAGGGGAAGTGATAGAGTGGCTTTGGTGAGCATTTGGTCCCCAGCCAGGGCCAAACCCCCACAAGGGCGGATACAGGCACTATGGGATGAAATAACAAAATACTACATTTTCTGGTGTCCAACCCCTGGACCTGTCTAGTCCCTTTCTAGAGGACCTTAAGGAACTCTGTGGCTCCTAAAGACATCTAGTCTTAAACCCATAACAACAGGTTCCACCCCTCGTAGTCTGGTGGCTTCAGCGCACACTGTGTGCCTGTATCTACTAAAGCTTTATACTCTTGTGGGTTCAAGTTGCCAAACTGCTGGTTCCATACAGCCCAATAAGCCCAGTTGTCCCTCTCCTCTGTTTGGCTGGAGGCAGGATTTCTCTAGTTCTGACTGGAATCACTCGCATCTTGTGAAGATACTTTGGAAGTTCCTTCGCGAGAATCAGAAGCAGTATCAGTTCTCCTGCTATTTTGAAGAGTAAGTAAAACGGCAGTTTGCTCAGTGGTCTCTCTAAAGCATTTAGCCCAACAGGGCTCTCAAGGGATGCATTGCTTGGTCTTGAAACAGGAATCGATTGTCCTTACCCTGACTGCAGCTTTTTAGGCTCTGTTGAAGTGAAAAAATGTTGCTTCCTAGTGCTGGATCTGGATGCTCAAAGGATGAAGAATTTTGTACAGTTCAGCTGTGTGCTTCTGTGTTGGTTTGAGCTAATTGGAGAATTTGAGTGAGAAATTAAACTATTGGCTGAGAGAGAGTTAAACATACAGTGTCACTTCACCGAGTTTCACTGAGACAGAAAAAAAAAAAAATTGTTTTGGGAAATGTTCTCAAAACATGAGATAGCCAGTCTGCTTGCAGAGGGTCAGTCTGGCTTGGGTCTGTGCTGGCTCCGGCAGCTTCTTTCCTTTGTCTCTCTGCCTTTGAACTAATTCAGAGTAAAATCACTAAAACCATTCATTCCTTCCTGCCACTAATCTTTCTGACCGATCTTCAGCTTATCTGCAGCATCATCAAGTGGTGAGATAAAGCTGGGGGAAGGGGGGAAAGGTGGTAGGGGGGTTTGATTATCCTCTCTTGGGGAATTTGGTCTCCGGGAGGGGTGTGGTATTACCTTTTTTACTGTATATTTCTGTAAATATCTGTTATATCTTGTAAATATTTGCTTGTATATTTGCATTGCTGTAAATATAAAGCTTCATTTATTAACTTCCAGTGTGTTTTTCTGAGTTTTAGCTGGGGTTTTAAAAAGGTGGGGGGACAGGTGACTGCAAAAGCACTACAGCTCCCAACACTGTCCACCTATTCTGTCCATCTATTCTTGCCAGTTTTGAGAGACAATCCTTGTTAATATACAAGCAAAACAGCGAAGATCAATTTCTTGTCAAAACATGCATTGGTTAACAGTGTGATAACTTCCATCTACAGGCACCACAATGAGGTCTGGCTCTTCAGCCTGTCCCCGTATGTTTGAACAGCTTCCTGCTGCTTCCCCGCCAGAGAACAACCATATCTGTGTTACAACCCTGGCTTCAGTATGAATCCACTAACTGTTGTTTTCCTGAACTTTCTGTTTTTAAACATTCATGACCATGCAGGGGAAAAAAAAAATAAATTCACCACACCCCATTAAAAAAAAAAAACCAACAACAAACAACCATGACCAACCAATCAACCAAAAGGAATATGCTAATTATTATTTCTTGTGCACAAAGTTTTGAATATGTGTATCATTTTGGCTCAAAACCATCTAGAAGAGTAGATGAAAGTATATGTAGTTGTAGTGGAGCTATGGACCTGTGGACACATCTTCTGTTGCATGTACTTTAATCTAAGTTGAAAAAGAATTTGGAGATCTCCATGCCTGGAGAGGTGGACTTGTCAGAAGATGCTTGCATGAGGTCCTATCTCTACTAAATTCCACATACATGAGCAGAATAGTAGCAAATGCCCCTTGGAACATTGGTTTAGGAAATCTTGCATGATGTCCTTGTCTCTGCAGAGTTGATGTAAGTGGAACAAAAAGCCTTGCTTTCATACTACAGACACTACAAGTGTCTGTAGTATACGTGTTCTTCTTCACATTGTCTGTATGTCCCAAAGAATGTACATGGACGCACCGAGCTGTGCCTAGCGCATAGCCACCAAGGGCAGGTACAGCCCTTGTGCCTCCTGGGCACAGGGACTACCTTGGGCTCAGCAACCCAAAGGCTTTCTCCAAAGATTCTATGCAGAGGGGCAGTGGAGAGGCTGCAGTGGGCAGGGCTATGCATGGCAGGCTGTCACCCTGATATCACAAGGTCACCACTCTGATGTGACAACGCCACTACTCAGAAACACAGTGACAACATCCTGGACAGGGTAAAAGACAGCAACTTCCTGGATCTGCTGCCAGAGCTGGCTCAGGAGAAGCCAGAAGACATCCTCAGAGGAAGTCCTCGAGAAGCTCATAGTGGAAATCCTTGGTGTGACTTGAGAGACGAAGACCAGAGTCTGCACAAGCCTTCTGAAGGTTCTTCACTGCAAGTGCAGCTCCCAGTGGGGTCACTTTTAAAGCTCATCTGAGGGATGGAAATCCTTTCCAGCTATATATCCATGACCAGACCAAGAGAAATGCATTCATGAGGAGCACTGTACAGTTCACCATACTCATCGCCTCCAGAGTCAGTGGCAGCAGCTACAAGAAATGGAGAGTGGAGATGTAGCCAGGGGTCCCAGTCCTTTGGAGCACCCACTGGTGCCCAGCCAGACATGGAAAGGATTCTTGCTTCCAAGATTGTTCAGGCTGGGGGCATTTTGCCACTCTAGGAAGTCTTTGAGATGACTGCAGGCTAAAGAAGAATAGGGCTTGGGTATCTCTTGTGAGGCATAACCAGCCTGTGGAAGGAGAAACCAGGTCTTGCTCATGTGTTCAGGGAGCAGCCAATTGCCAACACTCGGGTCAGGAGGGAATTTTTTTCCCCAGAGCAGACTGGCACTTGCCTCTGAGGGATTTTTGCCTTCCTCTGCAGCATAAACATGGCCACTTGTCAGGGCTCCTCTGCTCCATCTTGGCTGGGTCACTGCCTGCTACTCATGCACCAGAGAGGTGGTGTCTCATGCCCTGCAGCTGAGAGGAGAAAGGCTTTTTTTCCCCAAAAAAGGGCTAGGAATTCTTCCTAGGGTTTTTTTTTTCCCTTCCTCTGCAGCATTGAGCATGGCCCCTTGGGAGGCCTCCTTTGGGTCATTGTGAGAGACTGAAAGCTCTCCCTTGTTTGAATCAACGAAGATAAGGATTGCTGTCTCCTTCTCCCAGACTCGGACCATGTTCCTGGCTGAATGCAAATTATTAGAGATACTGCACTTTGCTGATGCTCCAGGATGTAAATACTGTGGTCTTTTGTGACTTTCCCGGATTTCTGCCTAGCACTGGTTTTCAGGATATTCATCAGCTACACTGAGGAGAAAAGACTTGTGTATTTCAGGGGATGAACAGGTAAGTGGCACAGGCAGGGGGTGGAGGCCCTCCTCGGTGCTGCTGCCGGACCCCTGATAAAGCATGACAATGCACAGGAGGAATTTCCTGGGGAGATGCACCTGGACACTGATAAGACTGAGACTGGGAAAACGGTATATAAAAGACCTGAGACGAAGAAACTCAGGAAGAAGAAACTCAGGAGGAAGAACCCGAGGAGATGAATTCAGGAACAACTGCTCCACCATCAAGAAGATGGACTCCTGACGAACGCTACAGAGCATCCCTGGACAATGCACACCTCTCTCTCACCTGCCGTCTCTGTCTGATGGTAATATAATCTTTGCTCATCTCCCCACCCTGCTCCTTTTTTCCCTCTCCTAATTTCTCCATTGTTCTCTCTTTCTCTCTCCCTCCCTCCTCTACTCCCTCTTTCCCTCTGTTTTGTCCAATGTTATCCCTTAATAAATAGTTTTGTGGTGATATCTGGTCTCGCTTGTACCTTAATTTCACAGCACAGAAATCTCTTAAGAACAGGTCTTGCTCCTCTGGACAGAGATCATATTAATCTCTGGCCTCTGGACCTTGACAGTCATTCTGGCAAGATGCCTGCTGCTCATGCTTCATGAAGGTGGTCTCTTGTGCTCCACATCTCAGGGAGGAATCTTTCTGGATTCCCGGGCTGGGGAAGCTCTCCGGGTTCCTCAGGAGTGTCTTCTTTTCCTCTGTGACATTGAGCAGAGCCCCTCATCATGGCTTCTCTGGTCATTTTGGCTTGGTTCTTGATGCTGCTCATGCTCCATGAAGGTAGTCTTCATGCCTCATATCTGGAAGGGAAAGGAATCTTTCTAGCTTCCCAGGACAGAGAAGCATTCTTTGGTTCCCTGAGAATGTCTTCTTTTCCTCTGTAGCACTGAGCACAGAGTCTTGTCAGAGCTTCTCCAGGCTTTTTTGTCTGTTCTTGCTACTTCTCTGGCACCTCCAGGGCACCACTGAACTCTCCTGCCCATTGCGCATTTGTATCAGGAGTGACCTCTGCCTTTGCCTTGGTTCCATTTCCCTAGGGGTTCTTTCCTGTATAGGGCAACCTGTGCTTGGAAGGTCTCCAGGCTTGCTGCACCATCACAAGCTGCCACTTTCCAGCTTTCCAAGGAATGAGAGCACTTTTCATTTGTCACTGTCCAAGAATCACAGCAGTGGAGCAGCTTCTGGAAGGCAAAAAGCATGTTTGTCATCAATACGTGTGACGCATTGGAAGATATCCCATGATACCACACACCTCTTCTTCTGGAAAAAAAAAAACCAAAGCATTTTGGTGTGAAGGTGATGGTGCACTGAAACAGGCTGCCCAGAGAGGTTGTGGAGTCTCCTCCTCTACAGATTTTCAAGACCCATCTGTATGTGTTCCTGTGTGACCAGCCCTAGCTGATCCTGCTTTAGCAGGGGGATTGGACTGATGCTCTCTGGACATCCCTTCCAACCCCTAGCATTATATGATTCTGTGATTACTTTGTGTGTGGTCAGTACCAGTTCCCATTTTTCACATTCCCCCTCTTAAGGACTGTGGCAGGGCACACCCAAGTCCACTGCGGCAGGGCAGGGCACTGCCCCACTGGGGGTGTAAATGGGGCGGTTTTCCTCCCTTCCCACCTCTGTCACTGGAGGTTTGGAATAGGCGTAAAGTACCTTCTCCCACCACCCCACCCTC